>JZKD02S0699936.1:127920-138479 GCA_000966675.3 Picea glauca
TGAACCAGTATAGTAATAGGGGGATTTTCCCTGCTAGCAATATCTTTAGTGATTATAGTGACCATCTTGATTACTATTCCTTTGGTGTTGATGTGGTCCTCTAACTCTGTGAAAATCTCATCTATGGGCCTTGATGCACCCACATATTTGAGTTGTGGTAACTAGCATCGTTCAATCATCCTTTTAGAAATCGTGTGTAAGTGTTTGCAGTTATTGATTAACACAAATATATCCTTTTCAAGTGTGGTACCAGTTGTTTGGAAGTTTGATAGGGATATGCAGTTTAACTTTTTCTCTCTTTTAGTTGTCTTTGGAAGGTTTGCAAGTGTGTTATGATATTCTACTTTCCATTTCTTTAGCTAATCCATAGCTAGTAGAACTCCATACAACGGTATTTTCTTGTCCTTGACTTTATCTAACAATGAGAGAAATTTTGTAGAAAAGTCTTGGAATTATTTTAGGCTTGTGTAAATTTTCCCTAGTGTTGTTCCAATCTCCTTTTGCAATTTAAAAGTGCAGGCTATGATTTTTTTGAGACTGGTATTGTCACCTTGTATCAATTCACTTCCTACTCCAGGTCTTTAATCCTTTACTTATAATTCCCAATACCCTAAGCCATATTTTTGATATTTAAATATTAGGTTTGCGAGAATGATACCCTAGCTAATTCCATGGACATGGGATCCTTTTTGGTGTCTTCTACAAGTGGGGTTTTCTTGGTTACCATGAGTGTTAGGACTTTTGGTAACTTTATCTTCTTATGGGATTACTTCACATCCTACCCCTTTCTTTGTCGAAAATGAATGAGTCAAGGCTAGCCACTTTATCTTATACAAGCTCTCCAAGTGGGAAGAGGCTTCCTTTCATCATGGTTCCTATAGTACCGAGAGATTATTTTGAAGGGATAATATCCATTGGATCTATGTTATGTTCCTTTTCTTCTATTTTCTTGTCCTCCTCTTCTTTCCTATTGTCTCTTCTTTTCTTCTTCTTGATAGAGGCTCAATGCTTAAACCTCTTTCTTTGTCTTCACCTCTTATTGTTCTTGTTGAAGCCTCAATAATTTAGCCTCCTCCAATATTTCCTTCTATGTTGTTGCATTAGTTGCGGTTCCTTTTCTTTCCTTTCACTTTCCAAGTTCTCCTTCTCTAGTTTGTCTCTTTTAGGCTTGGAGTCACCTCCCATTCTGAAAATAACTTCATCAAGAGAGATAGATATTTTGTAGAGGTCTTCTTCATACCACACCTCATTCTAGTATGGCCACCTATACTTGCAAGGTTTGTAGTTCTAGTTGACAAAATTGAGAGGGTCATGTTGCCATAATCTTCCCTCCCACAAATGGAAGGTTTCTAGGGTTTATGATTCTTCCACTCCCTCCTTGATATATTTGAAACTATAGGACCACACATAGAAGGGAAATCAAGGTCAGAGGCATTTCTTGTCTTCTTCCAAAGCCACTCCAACTCCATGGATGAATGTTTGATATGTAATTTCCTACATGGATAATATGTCTAGTATGAATTTGGGGAGTAAATGAGGAGATTTTGTAGCTCCAAAGACTCTAATATATGGTCCTCTCTCGATGATGTACTAATCACCCACCCCTCTAATAACCTACATTTCTTGATCCGACGTCCAATTGGATATTTCACAAAACAATAGTTTATATAGGGGAACTATAATTTTTCCACATATTTGGTGTAGTGGATATGACAATTTTGTTCACACAAATTATGACAATATATGTGTATTGGAGGATCATTGCATTGCCATTGCCAACCCATTCCCAGGAAGGTGTTGAGAACAAAGGTTGTGTATAGTAGTTACAAGGCCATGTAGAAGGTTGGATGCATCCCATGAGCTATATGTTTGGTTGTAGGGATGGATGAACCAATTTAGCAGAGAGCATTGATCCCCAATTGAAAATTGTGTTTAATTTGATGAATGCGTAGATCAAAGGCACCCATAACCACTTTAACTTTGTATCATCCTCTTCACAATATAACCTACTTAGAAGAGTTGTTGCAATCTTATGTCGGGTCCTTAGTAGGCTAGTCAGGTAGGTTCATGTTCTCTTGGCTTTGAATAGTTTTCCAGGTACCCACCAACTCTTCATGACATCTCTACAATTCAAGGGGAATTGCAACATCCAGTCGTCAGTAAGGTCAACTTATGTAATAGGAAACTTCTATAATATGTCTAAGGTATAAGTCTTGAATGAAACAATGGATTTCCTATTAGTGTCTCAAATAATTCAGTGGTTAATGTTGGCCTGAATGGTGAGCCAGGTGATGGTATTTGCATTGAGTGAGTTTGGAATTTAGGCATTTTTTGAATTACATATCTCGGCTATTTTAAGTGAGAGGATGATGGATATTTGAACTTGTCGGAATACATCCTCTTTTGAATTTGAATTTTCTCAAGTTGGCATACATCCTCTTTTGAATTTGACTTTGATCAAGTTGGAATAGGACCTGTAAAGGCTGTAAAACCCCAAAAAAACAATAGTGGAGTTTATGGTCGGCTAAAACGACGAGATTGCAGGTTTTTAAAAAATCCCGTGGAAAAGTGGCGAGTGGAATTGATCCATAGTCGGGGGATGCATTTAGGTGAGTGGAAATAAAATAAAATAAAATTATCCACTCGGAAAGGGATTATCCACTAGGCTTGGCCAAGTATGAAAATGTTGGCTTGTTCATCTAGTGAAAGGGGTGGTTTGTCAACATTGGGGGTTGTACTAAAAATTTAGTTTTTAAAAGATATGGAGATTCTCATTGGATACCTTTATCCGATTATTTGGGGAAGCCTAGGGACAAGTGGCAAGGGGCATAGGTCAAGGTAGATTCACTCTCTATTTAAATAAATGGAAGTTTGCAAAGAAAAAATAAATTCATCCATTGGAAGGAAGTACATACCTAGATCAAAATGAGTGGGGAATTCGGTAAGGATCCGTAGATCTCTTGTGGTGAATTCATGAATTACTTGCACTTGTAAACTTCAACAACCATGGGGCACTTGAGAGTAGTGAAGGAATGAGGTGGAGTGGTGGATAAATGGGGGTAAAACCCTTTTATAACTTAAAAATGGATCTTAAGGAGATGGCTCTACAATAATATGACACGGTGTCTGAAAAGGGCGGTCTGTAACTAGGGTTTAGAGCATCCCCATGGCCCTGTTCTGCATAGACATACTCTTCGCCCCGCTGGGGCTCATGAATCACAAGGAGGGGGAGCCGTCGGGCACCTCCTACAGCCGAATCACTGCAAATGGCAGTCCCACAGAAGGCCCGAAGCGGCCGACCTTTGAGCTACCTCCGAACCTACGTGCAGAGCTCTTGAAGGACGAAACTTTCAAAGACCAAGAGATGGATATAGATCCAGGAAAGGAGATAGTCCAAACCCACGCATCAACCCCATGGGTGCCGGGTAAGTGCATTCCACAAGCTCCACAGGCACCGAAATATATCATTATCTCACCACGAATAGAAGAACATAAGCAATACATGAGGGACTACGCCTTGGTGGGTAAATTCCTAGGGCTCTGGCCTTCAGAGAGATATTTAATCAAATGGATACAATAATAGTGGAAGCCGCGAGGGCATTACAAACTGCAACTGGGTTCCAAGGGTTTCTTTACCATTATCTTTCACAACTTGGAGGACCGCAATCGCATCTTTGATGGAGGGCCGTATTTCTATAACTCAGCAGGACTCTTCTTAAGATTCTGGACCGAGAAGTTCAGCCCTGAGAAGGAAGACTTTACCCATGCACCGGTCTGGCTCAGATTGTATTCCCTACCCCAGGAGTTCTAGTTAGAAGAAGTTTTGGCCGGCATTGGGAACACCATAGGCATATATGTCAAATCCTCAGAGGCCACTAAGCAACGATGCTATACTTATTATGTGAGAATCTGTGTGTATCTAAACATAGCCAAACCGCTCCCGAGATCCATCACGCTGGAGTATCATGACGAGGACTGGTCTCAAACCATCGACTATGAGCATATTCCATTTCGATGCAGGAAATGCCACAAGCATGGTCACCTCTTCAGAGAATGCCCACTCAACATGGCTCCAAAAGAAGGAAACCCAGAAAGCGGCAAGGACAAGGACGGTTTCGTGCAACCAGCGGGGAAAAGGCGTCAAGGCGGAAGGAAACCACCGGATCAGGTAAGTAAGGATCCCTCAACTAGTAATAATTTTTCCATATTGCAGGACCAAATAGAAGACCCCATAAATCAGGCAAACCCCATTGAACCATCTCCGGGCAATGTACCTCAATATACCACTCAAGAAACAGAACGACAAAGCCAGGGAAAGAAGCCTGACCAAGGCCACCATGACACGGCTCTGGATGTGCAAGAGATAGAAGAAGGGGAGGCAGATATCGAGCTTGAAGAGCAAGACCTGGCTGGGGTGGATCTGGAGCACCTCGAACATGCCTATCAGCAACAGAAGATCTACACAATTCCTAGAGATCAACTACGGAAGGTCCACAAAGTTTTCCTCAACTCCTCAGTTGCATCCTCAGCCCGAGCCAATAAAGGCCTCGGAATCCAGGTCAGTCAATCAAAAAACCCCACCAAAACCCAGAAGGATTAAAAAAAAAGAGGTCGTAAATCCACCAACAAACTCATACAAGAAATAAGAAACTTTATGGTAAACTCAGGACAAATTAACCTGATCTCGGACAACTTCCCTCCTCTCCCCACTCCCCCGTCATCATGAAGATCATTACCTGGAACATCAGAGGCCTCAACGGACGTAGCAAGAAAAAATTGCTATGAGATCTGATAATAGCAGAAAAACCAGAAATTGTACTCCTACAGGAAACAAAATGCACTTCAGAAGACATAAACAAGCTTCTACCCTACTGCTGGAAGCAAGGGACGACAATAGCCATAGACGCCACAGGAACAGCTGGAGGTCTGGCTGTACTTTGGAACACCAATGCCGTACTATTGGAAAATTTCATCACTACCAGATGGTCCATCACGACTGACTACAGGCTTATAGGCTCAAATAGGCCTGGAAATCCGACCAATGTCTACGGCCCAACCAGCCCAAGGGATAAGCAGATCTTCCTCAGAAGCCTGCGTTATGTCGCCAGCCTAGCAAGGAACAAAAGCTAGATAACTGGTGGCAACTTCAACATCATCCGCAGCCTGGTAGAAAAAAGAGGAGGATCCAGGCGCCTGGACAGGGACTCGGATGACTTCAATGCTCTCATAGAGGAGCTTCACCTAATTGATTTGGACACCAACAATGGCTTGCACACTTCGACAAATAGAAGAACCGGCATACACCAAATTGCTTGTAAGCTGGATAGATTCTTGGTATCAGAATCTCTTATGATGGAGGGCACCACAATGGATTTGGATATCCTAAACTTCTCTGGGTCAGATCACTGGCCCTTATAACTAAGACTGGACATCCCAGCTACTCCCGATAAGAAACCTTTTAGATTTGAGAAATTCTGGCTAGACCACCCGGATTTCCAAGAAAACATCCAAGCTTGGTGGAGGGAGGCAGCGGTTCCCAACGGATCCAAAATGTACAAATTCCAGCAAAAGCTAAAGAATCTCAAGAAGACTCTCAAACTCTGGAACCAGAAGCAACATTTTTTATGCTCAAAAACAACTCTCGGCGAAATTGGAAGCGGTTCAACATCAGATTAGACTACAAGGATTCACAAATGAGCTTAAAGCTCAGGAAATAAATTTGAATCAGCAGCTCGAAGTCAGGCGAAAGCAAGAAGAAATATTATGGAAACAGAAATCATGGGTGAAATGGCTCAAGGAAGGGGAGCGCAAGAACAAATTATTTCATAGGACTGTCATCCAAAGATGGCATGCCAACAAGATCACACATCTCATCTCAAACGACAGGGACTTGGTACACTCCCATGAGGATATGGAAAATACCTTGATCAGTCACTTTCAAAACCTCCTCACGGAACCCCGGGCAGATAGACAGGTAGCAATCAGCAAGATCACCCGGCATGTGCCCTCCCTCGTCACCCCGACGCAAAATGCAAACCTTCTCTGGCAAAAAACAATCGAGGAAGTAGATCAAGCACTTCAGGAGACCCCTAAGGATAAGGCCCCAGGCCCAGACGGCTTCACAAGTGACTTCTTCCACCACTGTTGGCCGATGATCAGAACAGAAGTTTGGGAAATTATAGAGGATTCCCGAGCCTCCGGTCAGATCCTCCAGGCTCTGAATGCCACATTCATAACCTTAATTCCCAAATAGGGGCAAGCAAACCACCCCAAGCAGTTCAGGCCGATAGCGTTATGTAATGTCATTTACAAGCTTCTGACAAAAGTGATAACAAGGAGGCTCAAGCCCATCTTACCTACAATAATATCCCTAGAGGAATCGGGCTATGTTGAGGGTAGATGAATCTTAGACAACGTTATCCTGGCCCATGAGGTGATCCACTCTCTGATCCACTCTCTGCAGAAAACCAAGACCCCAGGTATGTTTCTTAAATTAGACCTCTCTAAAGATTTTGACAAGATTAGCTGGGATTACATGCGAGCAATGCTTCTGGCATTCGGTTTTGATCAGTGCTGGGTAACCTGGATTATGAATCTAACTTCTTCAGCCTTCTTCTCTCTTCTTGTCAATGGTGTCCCATCGAGGCCCTTCTCCCCCTCCAGAGGAATCATGCAAGGAGATCCCCTCTCTTCGTTTATGTTCATCATAATGGCCGAAGGCCTTAGTAGATCCATCCACGCAGCTATTGAAAGCAAACTTCTAACAGGTCTTCCCTTGCATGACATTTCCCCTCCTATCTCGCACAGTCAGTTTGTTGACGACACCCTCCTGATGGGTAGCCCCACTACCTGGGAAGCTAGCTCCATCTCGGATCTCCTTCAAACCTTCTCGGAAGCCTCGGGGCTGGACTGCAACAAGGAAAAATCCCAAGTCTTCTTCTTCAACACTCCCTTGCCGGTCCAGCGCCACATCTCTGGCCTCCTTGGTTTAAACCGAAGCTCCCTTCCGTCCAAATACCTTGGCATTCCCTTGATCGAGAATGCGCTCCAGAACTCTTCTTGGGAGCACCTCTTATCCTCCTTTACCAAAAGACTAGCCTCTTGGAACTTTTCGAGCTCTAAACCTTCCTAGTCGCCTCATTCTTCTCCAGGCCATCCTCCAGGCTCTCCCGATCTATTCCTTCTCTGCTTTGGCTGCCCCAAAGTTTGTCCTCACCACTATCAAATGCCTGCAAAGAAACTTCATCTGGTAAGGCCTCAACATAGGAAAGAAAATATATTTGGTCAGTTGGGACAAACTCTGTCAACCCAAGAAGCAAGGAAGCTTGGGTTTGAGAGACCCCTTCATCATGAATAAGGTGCTAAGTGCCAAAATTTGGTGGCGTTGGCTAAAAATCCCCAAGGACCTTTGGGCCCAACTCTGGAGGAATAAATCTGCTCCAAATGTGGCAGAAAAGAACCTCATCCGTTGGAATGAGGATATCCCAGGCTCCTTAATATGGACAACAACAAGGCATAATCGACAACTAGTTTCTGCGCACGCCTTCTGGGAAATCAGGAATGGAAAAATGACCCTCTTCTGGAAAGATTCCTGGAAACAATGGCTGGTTCTAAGTAAGGAGGAATGGGCCCATGAAATCTGCACTCAAACCACTCGGGCAGGTCTAAAAAAAGTAGCTGACTACTGGCAGGACAACCCCCAAGAAAACATGTGGCACTGATGGCACTTGGACAGGGAAAATATTGAGCTGGAGGCTGGCGTGGATCTAGAACCATGGCATGAAGAGATGAGGAAATAGAAAATCCCCAAAAGAGCAGGAGAGGACATCTTAAGGTGGGGATACAGACCAAGGGGAACCTTCAGCACTGGGGAAGCTTACCAGCTCAAAGCGCCTGCAAACCTTCTCCCTAACGTGAAAGTGTGGTGCAAGCTATGGAGCCTTAAGCATTGGCCAAAAATCACCCTCTTCCTCTGGCTTGTCACTCATTCCAACATCCTAACCTGGGATAACCTATTGAAAAGGGGATTTGTTGGTCCCTCTATATGCTTTCTCTGTGGAGAGGCAGAAGAAACAATGAACCATCTTCTTAACTCTTGCCATTATAGAACTCAAATCTGGGATCAAGCGGCAATTATTATGCGCACCTCATACCGCAACAGAGATAACATCATGGAAACCATCACAAACTGGAGGGACCAAGCTTTCCGCTCTCCACTCCTCAATCGTGTATGGAAACTCCTACCAGGCTTTATTTTATGGAAAACCTAGAAAGAAAGGAATAGAAGAACTTTCAAAGGCCTGGCCCTCTCCTGGAAACACTGTTGGCATCAGTGCTATCGTAACATCCTGGAGACTCTCCCTCTTCAGCCACGACCCGACGAGTTCGAGAATAACAACCCAGACGAACTCCCCATCATCCGGTTCTAGACTCCACCCTCTCCCCTTAAGGCTCGACCTTCTCCTAACACGCCCCACCCCCCCAGCAGCCCTTCCTTCTGGTCTCCTCCCCCAGAAGGTTTTATCAAACTTAACTTTGATGGTGCCTCTAAAGGCAATCCCGGCCCTGTAGGCTATGGAATTGTCATCCGCCACACCCTCGGGCACCTCCTTCTCATCAGTGCGGGCCCCATAGGCCACTCCACGAACAATGCTGCAGAACTGAGGGGCCTCACCAAGGGACTCCAAATAGCCATGGAAAGCGGCTTCACTAAGATAGTCGTTGAGGGTGATTCCTTAATTATTATCAACTTACTGCGGAGAATCATTAACGGAGCCAACCCAGATAAAATATCGCCCAACTGGAGACTCTTACATGGATTGCAGACAATCACTGATTCTCTACGTCCAGGGCTGACCATCATCCCAGCCCACGTCAGAAGGCAGGCGAATCAAGTGGCGGACGGCCTGGAAAATATAGGCATCAACTGGGGCGATTCAGAATTCCTCTGTAACTCAGCCTCGAAACCTGATCATCCAATTCTTCAGCAATGCATTTGCCAAGCTAGAGTGACGGATGCTCCCCTGGATGGGGTGTTAGCGGGGAACACATGGCGTATGACAAAGGGGGGCATTTTCCAACGGGGCACGGAGCCATGTGACGGGCTCGTGCCGTCGTATGCCACCCTTCCGCAGCATTAAAGCACCCTTATTGCGATGGGAAGGGCTGTTAATGCTCACACCCGGCCCTTGTATTGTATTATGGTGCTACTGTTCGGCTCTGTTCATTATCTTTGTTGGTGGCTCGCTGAACCTCCCCCTTTGTAGCCATGCCCAACCTCTGATGGTGCTCACTGGTCCTTGGCGGCTCCTGCCATCACTCATCCTGGCGACCACAGTTCTGCGCATTTCATGTCGAAGCATAAAAAACGCTTAAGAAGGAGGCCACGGCGGGGTTCTCCCTGGAGACCGCGTCGACCCTCCATCTCGTCGCATGCCTCACCACCCACAGATTCTTCCACTCGCTCTCAGCCCGAGCCCCATAGCTCTTCTTCTCTCAACCCGCCGACCACGAATTTCAATTGCTTGGAACTGGCTCCATAGCTACCCAGCTCATCCCTGCGCTTCTTCCCCGCTCCTTCGGTGACTGAACCAGTCCGCCCTCCAAGCTTGACTTTCCCTAGAGACTTAGGGGTCGACCAACCTCCTCCTCCGAGGAAGAGTGGGCACTCTGACCCCCGCACCCCCGACTTCAAAAACGATGAGCAACTGATAGACAAGGTGGCCATCCTCTACGGCCTTCTTTTCGAACTCCACCAGGGGGTGGATGACTTGCACTTCAGGCTGTAGCTCACCAACGACAAGGTGGTGCTTTTTCTACAGCTTCTATCCTCCTTACACGAGGCGGTTCTTTCACCCCGGGAAGGCGCAACCTCCAGGTAGAAACCTGCAGCAGAAGCCAGAGACGGAAACGACAAAGGGAGCGCAAGGACAACTATGGATACCACAGTGCATGGGGCAGATACTACAGGCGAGGATATGGCGACGCAGGGTGCAGTAGGGTCGAGACCAGAACGAAGTGGGAATGCGACCAGGGTAGCGGAGGATAGTGTGAGGAACGACCCGGATGCCGCGACCACGAAGCAGGACGAGAGGCAGTGGGGAGATGGGACGACAGTTGTCGAAGAGGAACCATGGCCAGGGGATCTCAACGCCACCTAGCCATGCAACGTGTCCAGTGTCTAGACTTATGACGTGTCCGAAGCCGAGCCAGTCAGGTTTTCCTTGTTATGGTTGTCCAAGTTGTTTTAAACATTGTTTTTTTATGACTTATAGCTAGACATATGCTGACTAACCTGCTGACTGGGATGGTTTCCCCTCTGTTGGGGCATCCCAGTAATTACAATAGGACAATCTATGTATTTTGAAACTTTTTTCCTCTAGCAGGAACTTAATATATCAAACCTCTTACTTAAAAAAAAAAAACTTAAAAATGGATCTTTTTGATTTTTTTTTAAACCTTTTTAATGTGTTACATTAGACATCAAATCTAGATGTAAATATTAGTGAGGTATGATAAACGACCAATTTTTCAGCTTCAAGAAAATTGTTGGGTTTGTG
>JZKD02S0699936.1:184645-218026 GCA_000966675.3 Picea glauca
TATATTATAAATGGATATTGAATAGGAAAGGCTACGTATATTTATGGATGGTGCATGTGCAATGATTTGGAAGCATGGTTGGTCATGCCAAAGCAGGGGAAAAATGGTTCAAGTAATTACTAATGGGGTAGTATTGTTAGTAATCATAGACACTTGGGGAAAGAACATTAGGGGAGGTATTTAATTGAGATGATTTAATTCCATGAAAGCATAATAAAAATGTGTGTTTCATATATAATTCAAGGATCAATCTTGAAGAAAATAAGAACCCATAAATTAGTGTTTTGAACAAGAATGAAATAAGGCATATAAAATAATGATTGGGAATAATAACTGCAAATCAGATTACAACAAAAGACCTAGAGGAGGACTTAGTAATTATTATAAATAATCCTAAGTCCTAACTAAACCTTAACAAATAGAGGAGGACCTAGTCATTGTTATAAATAATTCTAAGTCCTAATTAAACCTTAACAAATAGTTAGTTATGATATGGTTATGGGGTAGTTATGTTGATATGTACTATATATGTATTATTGATGTACATATTAATTGACTTGTCATTTTTCTCATGTCTTCTTTGTCTTCTGGTTAGTTATTTTACTTTCTTAATCATTTTATTGCTTCTAGTTTTTATCATGTGGTATCAGAGCACGTTTGAGATCATTGAAATTGTGATGGTTCTTGTAAATTTCTCCATAAAACTAGATGTTGATGTGTTGATACTCAAGCCATGGATGTCTCCAAGATCTATCATAGAAATGTTGTGTGAGGTGGCCAAGAAGATTGTGAATTCCATCGGTAGTGAAATTTCTGCATTATGCTTCCATCGTTGTGTACATATCTCTCGGATATATGTTTTTTCTTTGGTTTTATGGTTGGAATTGTTTATTCTCTGTATATGTAGAGATCTGAATTCTAAAATCATGAATGAATATTTTGAGTAAATTACCCTTCATATGAATATTAATGTTGGTTGGGAATAGAAAATCTTGTGTACAGTTTCACTTTATATTGCCAAGGTTTTAGTGCCCGTAGTCTCTTGGGCTGTGAAGAGATTAAAGAGTTAAAGATCCGGGCCATTCTCATCCCCAACTGCTTTGTTTAGGGTTTATGGCAGCCCCGCCTTCCTTTGTCTGCCTCCAATTCTTCTGCAAGTCTTAACATCAACATGGGCCTTGATTGCCTTGCTCCAAAAATCAAACGTACTGTCTGCATTAAATCATAAGCCCATGAACCTTTCTCCATGACTATGTTGAAACTTGCTCACTAGGGTAATTAGCTGGACATAATGGAGAATTATTTGTGACAAAGCTTCGGCCTATTCTGAGTTGTGAACGTTCAATCAAGTGTGAACTTCCTAGTATTCTTGTTGAAGAAAAGATGGCACTGTCACGATGTGAAATCCCACATTTAATAGTGCATTCTTCAATATTTTCGTCATAGAAGCGATTTATAGTGTCCCACACAAACTCTTTAACTACAGTTAGATTCGTCGGACTTGGAGCAACTCTTTCAACTATCAGCAAATTCTTTTCTACTCACCGAAATCGAGAGGAAGCTTTCTTGGAGGAGAGTGAAGGGGAAGCATCTGAATATGAGAGTGAATGTTTTGAGGATGAGGAGCATAGACAAGATGTTGAAGCGCAAGAGTTTTCTCAGAATGTGAAGAAGTCTTTAAATAAGGGGTTTCATATATCAATTTGGTGTTTGGTTTCATAGACAAGATGTTGAAGCGCAAGAGTTTTCTTAGAATGTGAAGAAGTCTTTAAATAAGGGGTTTCATATACCAATTTGGTGTCTGGTTTGACGGTACGTTAAAAATAGATTATTATTATTATTATTATTAATTTTGTGGCCAAATACACTATGAGTTGAACTAAGTGTTCAGTCTCTAAATTTTGTTCTGATGTTGCTATTATTCCTAGTTAAACACTGAAAATTTGAAGAAAAAAATGGAATTTTGAAGCATTTGATCACCTTTGTGGTCATGTGGTGTGCTGGACTTGGAGTTGGTGTGCAGCAGGACAACCAGATTGTGTTTTTCAACGTGGAAGCAAGATATCCCGGCAGACCGATCCCTTTCACTCTGTTGTGGTGCAGCGAACTCCTGGAGAATGGAAATTCTTCCAGAGCATTAACGTATTGAGTTTCCTTGACTACCATTCTATTATCATTTTCGACCTCTCTCTTGGTAGGCATGTAACTTCTCAGTTGTTTTCTCTAGCGGGTCATGTTCAAGAATAATCGTGTCAGCTCTCACATGGCTAGTCGGTACTATGAGATCGATGACTGCTTCATAATGCAGGGATCTAAACAAATTTTTTCGATGGGAGATTGTGCTATGAGATATAGCTAATCAAGGCATTTGAGTTGCGCTACTACAGATTAAAAAAAATGGAGAAACACAACTCCACTGGGCATGGACGCCGCTCAAAACACAACATCAACTATGGTTGAAAGCCTTTGCATTTTGTTGGCTTGTGAGTCGTTCTCCATGAGTTGAACAACTCAGTTTTATGAGTTTCTTTTACCCCATTCACTTGTTTCTATTTGTGGAGTATGTCAACAATGTTATTCATTTACCAATGTTTTAATTTCAATACATTCGATGTATAGAAAAATTAAAATTTGATATCAATATATTAGGGGTAGAGTAAAAGTGAAATTTGATACAATGAAATCAAAGAATTATAAGAGTGCTTATAAGGCATTTTATTTGGTGTTATAAAGAGTTTTTGGTAGTTATAAGGGTTGGGCAATAAAATTTGATTTTTTTGTCTCAAGTCCTAGACCCACCCAAAATTGAATAAGGGGGTTTTAGGATCTTTCTATGTGTGTGGATTGGTCTATATTGTCTATTTATTCATAAACAAGTACATGGACAACACATAATCTAATACATTCTCATATAAAGAAGACCAATTCAAGTCTTATGGAAGCATATTTGAAGCACACATTGATTAGCAAGAGTCCAAATCTACAATTCCTATGCACAAAAATGAATGTTCACTAATGTTCTTACTTATTTTCGCATACTGGGTAGTTGACATCATTTAATGATGACACCAAAAAACAAGAAAATAAACTTGTGCTTGTTGATTGTGAGTTGCAGTCTTTCAATTGGACAAAGGCAGTCTTTCAATTGGACAAAGAACTTGGCCATGTTGAGTTAAAGAAAGGTGTTGGAATCGACTAAAGATTCTAAAAAAAGGTAAATTTTGAATGGTTAGGGACTTGATGTTAGAGTTTGGAAGCTAAGTTGTTGGAATGATATTATCGATGAGTTTATACATATGTATAACCATACTTTATTGCAGATATTTCTACATTTGATGGACATGATTTTTTTTCAGGATTAGATGATATATGGCATGATTAGGGCTCGTTTGATATATTATTCTAAGTTGAAGATTGATGGTTTTATTACCCTTTTCCACTTTCAGAGGGGGGTATATTTTATTATCTAGATTTCTCACTTTTTATTCAACATGGGGGATAATATTGGTATGTATGACTTCAAGCATGTTTGATGGACATTTGGTTTCAGGATTTGGATCAGTACCAATAGTTTACCTGGTTTACTACTTAGAGGTTTTTCAACTATAGGTTTTTTCATATACATGTTTTGGATGTTGTTTGACACTTTTACTATCAACAGAATTTTTGACATCTTTTTTGTGTGTCGATATATGAGAGATTCATAGTCTTCGGACTTCTTTTGCTCTTTTCTCTTGGCACATTGGATTTCCAGGCTCGGGATATGGAGTGCTAGACTTGTATATAATTCCATTCTCATCAGGATTTTATCTCATTGGTTTGGGTTCACTTCAATGACCACTTGGAGGATATCTGGTTCATTTAATTCACAATGAGTTTTCTAGATTTAGTTTTCAGCATCCACATTTGGTAGTTTTTCAGGAAGATATTCATTGATACTTGTGAGGTTTCATACCATGAGTTACATATTGAAGACTTGGATATGTTATCAACCTTTTCACTGGTTCTTTTTGTTGAGCTGATACGTTTGTATGGACTTAATATTAAAGGGGGGTTTGTTAGAAATAATCCTAAGTCTTAACTAAACCTTAACTAAACCTTAATAACCGGTTAGTTATGATACAATTGTGGGGGAGTTACTTTGAGATGTACTATATATGTACTATTGATGTTCATATTAATTGAATTGGCTTGATGCCTTCTTCTTTGTCTTCTTGTTAATTATTTTACTTTCTTGGTCATTTTCTTGCTTCTAGTTTTTATCAGTCATTGCATCTAAATATTGTATGAATCAAATAAATTATGATAGGTATGAAGAGCCATATGATCTCTTGGTTATCATGTTTGAGTATTCTATGTTATATGAGAATATTTATCTAGGGAATAGAAGCCACTAGCATGTAGATAATAGCTATGAGGGATATGACCATTCACAGTTGGTTATGGTATTGGTATATAGACAAGAAACAATGATATGAATAAGAGGCACAAAGCAATCCAACAGATGAAGAATGCATTTAGTATGTATAAAATGGTAAGGTAAGTTTCCTTAACCCTGAAGAATGCATTTAGTATGTATAAAATGGTAAGGTAAGTTTCCTTAACCCCTAAACATAGATAAATGAAACTATGTAATGATGGTTGCAAATCATGTTTGCAAAGAAGAAAGTGATGGATCTTGGTTGGATAAAGAAACTCTACCATGTAAAGAGACACAATGACCTCATGAAGTGATGTGTTTCCCATGGGATGAGTGTATCATCTCTATGGGACAATATATGAAGACTTGGAAGAATTGCAAGCTAGGAACCAACAACTATGTTTGGAGAATTTAGAGTAGTATTACAAGCTAGGGATCAACAACTATGTCTGGAGAACTTATCGTAGAACATCCACTTGTGCTATCAAATTGCATAGTACAAGCATGGTAGAAGAGTAAAGTATTTAGTGGATGAAAGATTGAAGTGCCATTCACCCTAAAGGGTTCCAATGGAGAAATAAAGAAGTTCATTGTGTGCACATTAGTTATAGAAGGATACAATCAAAATTCAAAGAGATTTACCCCACAAACTAAAGTGGATTCCATAATGGAACAAAGTTTAAGGATAGTTGGAGATAGTGGGAAAAGTTGCCATAAAATGGATGCTAAGATAGTTACTATATATTGCAGCACTCATGGAATGATGACAAGAAGTCATGATAACTGTTTATACATATAGGGAATGTTGAGTGCATTCCAAAGAAGATGGAAATGAATTAATGGTAATGCTATGAAATGTTGGATGGTCTATTTGAAGTTATAATTAGGTTAGGTGTAAAATAGAGTTGACTCCTCCAGAGTAGTCTATATGAAATTGAAAAATACATAAATGCAACATTATAATATGTTGTAATGTTGACTCATGAATTCAAAGTTTAGACAAATTGGCTAGTGAAGAAGTTAATGATTAATAAGACTATAAGTTCAAATATTAAGCTGGAGTGATGCAAGCTATAACACTAAAAGTGTTGGAAAGTTCAAGCAAGAAAAGTGTTGGTTAGGTCTTTAACTTATTACTTCTTCTTGGGTTTACCCAGGTTTAGATCTCAACAAGTTTCCAACAAAACCCTCCAAAACTATTGACCCTTCCGTAAACCAGAAGGAAATGCTATGCACAGGGTGCAAATCGCAGTCTCACCCAAGATAGCTCTATGGGTGATTGCAATACCCAGGTGTTTGTAGTCTAGGAATGAGTGGGGATCTAGGAGTGTATTCTATCTTTATTTATGCCTTAAACTTATTATTGATTCAAGTATTCATAAGATTCATTCATCTTTTATCCTTATGCATTCATGCTAATACATATAGTTAATCATTCATTCATAAGCTAATCATTGATAGAAATTAAACATTCAAGAAACATCACACATAAAACAAGTTTTACCATGGTTCACCCCCTCTTGGCGATACGTCCACAAATATTTGTCTTCTCTGCTCTTTTATTTAATCTGCTAGAAAATCTCACACTGCCCGCATTAGATCTTCAATTATACAATCATGATGAGGTTCAGGAACCTCTGTGAGGCGAACTAAATCACACCAGGTTCGTCAGCCTATGACATAACCCTCAAAATCTATCTTATTCGACTCTTCTACACAAAAAAAACTCTCAACAATAATTATCAACAACCTTTAGCCATTTAACCAACATCTTCACCAACCTACAAAACAAAAACGAACCTAACCTAGACCTCCTAGGTTCTTATTTATACTATTTTACACACTTATAGTCGTTACAATCCTTATAAAAAACACTAACCCTATTATGGTTAGGATTTATTGCTTGTGCGCCACGTTGCTTTTCCTCTTTCATGCTGCTTTTCCTTCTTTTTCTGCATGCTGCAATTTCTTGCCATCTGTTGCGCACACTCCAAAATTTGGTCTTCCTTTCAAAAATTAGGTTGTTCCAAAGATAGGTATTTTCTCCAAAAATAGTCATGCACCCAAAATAGCCTTCCTTATCAAAATAGGCCTACTCCCAATAGGCACCCAACATTGACATGTGGCTCATCCCGAGCAACTCAGGTAGTGTGTGCTCTTTGTACTACCCTATCCAAATCGTGGAACTTTTCTGCTAGTTCCTTTCCTTTTTCCCTCATCTACACATCTTTTTCTGTTAGCACCTCCACTTACTATGTTGTTATATCTTCCTGCATTAATGTTGCGCCCTCTATCTATTCTTGTGTCATACTTTTCTTCTCTTCCTCCAACTGCAAAATCATTTGTGCTACTTGTTCTTGGAGGGGTTCCAATTCAGCTTGTCTTTCTTGCTTACTTGTTTGCATTGTTTTCAACTCTGTCCACAAAGTCTTCATTTCTTGAATGCCCTCCAATTGTTCCATGATAATCATTGTTTTCTGTTGTTGTTTTATCTCCTGTATGGATGTGCTAATTCTCTCCTCTTGTTGGTCCCAATGTTGGACATTTTCATCTTCTTCCAAAATAGTCCATATCTACGTGGTTTTTTTGAACAACTCTTCTACTTCCCTTGCTTCTTTCTCCATATCAGCTATCTAGAGTGTAGATTGTTGTTCTCTCTGTTCTTAGACCTCCATAGGAGTGATAGGATTGATCCTTTCTTTGAGCTCATCATTTTCCTTCTTATATTTGTCAATTGTTTGTGATATCATGTTGATCTTCTCCTCTTCATTCCTCTCAGGTGCTTGCGCGTTTTCTGGGATGCGATCATATACCACTTTCAATCCCTATTCTAGTTTATCTCCACATTGTTTCTCCTCCTCTTTCTCCCCAGTGAGTTGGTCTCATGTGATTTGTAACATTTCAATGACTCCTCTACCCACCTCCAAGTTGGTTGCATCCGCATGGGCCCTGGACTACACTTCTTGCATTATGCTAGCCTGGAGTTCATAGAGTACCTTCATAGGTATTTGTTCCATGACAACTTCAAATTTCTCCATGTCCCCCATGGGTTTCTACACAGTCTCTTGATCCAGTATGATCATTTGGCGCGTGACTGTAGAGGTCTCCCTACCTTGTACTAAAATTTGTACTATCTCCTCTCCTTCTTTCAGCGCGGTGGGTCATTGTGTCTTTTCCTGTTTCTGCGTTGTGGCCTATGGTACTACTTTTCTCCGTACGTGTTGTACAGTTTCATGCACCTCGATGAAATTGGTCATGATCTCTTTTCTTTATGCCTCTACAATACATACCACTTCTTCCCCCTTATCTTGGACCTTATCTGTGACTAATTCCACATCATCCTATATCAGGGTGATGACTGTGTCTTCTGTGATGTATTTCCTCTTTTTATGCGCCTCTTTTTCATGCGCTGGATTTTTTTTTGTCTATGAGGGTTGTGCTTCACTTGTGTTACCTTGGACCCTCTCTTCCCCAGCCTTTGATGTATCCCCCTTTCTGGTCTGTGACTGACTGCCACTCCTTGTTGTTGTTTGTGTCCTCCTTGGTATTTTCAGCACTATGCTACTTCTGAATGGTTAATTCTGTGCTGCAGCTTTTCTAGTATTATCGACTAGGATTTTTGTTCTTGTTGAGGAACCTGATTCAGCCTTGTCCTTGGGCTTGGAGGTTTGTGTCATGATTTGAATTATTGTTGGTTTTGTTACTGGCAACTACCACTATGAAGGATAGTCTTTGACTATCCAGTTAACTTCTTCCTTTGTGATGCAATATTTCATTTCTAACCACGCCTTCTTTGGATCCCTTTAAGCTTGGATCCACATGTGGTTCTTGGATGCCTTGAACCTAGTTATCCCTTCTATCTCTTGGATTACCTCCATAGGTATGCGCCACACATTAGTTGTGCATTATTGTATCTCTTCCAACAACATTGAAAAAAATGTGTTGTTTTCTTGTTGATTTTTGTTATCCTTGGCCTGCCAGAGGGACTCATATCTGAGCGCATAACATTTCCCCTTCCTATCCAAGAACACGGATAATTTTGGATCTTTCCATCCTTCCAACACTATAAGAATGATTAGTCAGGAGTAATGGAACTTGGTTCCATTATCTGCGCATCTCAACAATCTACCAAAAATTGGTTCAATAGGTATGATGGCCAACTGAACATTACTCCTTTCGAGCACTGCATGACTACTACAATAAATCCTATTGGTACTTCTTCTTTCTAGAATTTACTCAAAAATTTGCAAACCATGAGCTTTCCAGAAACCTTTTCATGTTGTCGTTAATATCTTTGATCACAATGCCCTTATTACCCCGACTGCTGCCAAACTGCGCTTTGACTAGATCTGCGATTTCCTTCTTGTTTGCCTTGTTATCTAAGTATTCCTTTGGTTGCATGTCGATTGTAGGTAGTCCTGTGATATTGAAAATTAGTGCCACATCTATCTGTACTGGCCTATCCATCCACAGGATGCCTATGTGTACGCGAGCGACTAGCTGTTTGACACAGAGCCTGATGTTCTTACTGTGCCTGAAGTGCGATATGTCCTACAGGTTCATGGTTCCATAATTATTGTTGGCCCTTGACCAAGTTTGAGGAAACATTTGGTCATATTTGACCATTTTTGGAACTTTGACAGCTTGTCAAAGATGGGGCACAACGCGAAGCAGAGATCGTGGAAGCTAGACCCCTTTCTTGGCTCCTTTTTGTGTTTTTAGGGATAATGTAATGGGTATGGGATGTCCGCCCATGGATTTACCCATGTTTAGGCTTATTTTGTAAAGTATAAATAAGTAGCCAGGCAATGTAAGAGAGGGAAATAAGCTAAGTGCTTGTACAGGCTTTGTGTATACTGTGTGACTGACTTGCAGAGCTGAGTGCAAGTGTTGCAAGTGCTGAGTACATAGATTGTAAGAAGGCTCTGTGCTAGATCTACTCGGGGAAGGAGGATCTGGCGAGGTGCACACAAATCTCTTGTCCTATGCGGAGTACAAGTTTGAGCTCTGTGTTGTAACCTGATTGACCAAAGCTAATAAAGAAGAAGAAGACTTTGTGGATGTAGCCACAGGGTGGGGGTGAACCACGGTAAACCTGTTTGTTGTGCTCGATGCCTCAACCTAATGTGTTTGTCTCTTCCCATGTGTTGTTCTTTGATATGATTATGCTATGTGCCTTGTTACGATATACTTAGATAGATCTGACATATATGAAAGTGTTGAGTGCTAGACCTATTTTTTCGTTGCTAAGTGCTAACTTAACCTAGTTCTAAGTGAATGTTGTGGTGCTCTACGCCATCTGCGGAGTTCCATGAGGGTTAAATACAGATGAATGATCTATGCTAAAGTGTTTTCTAAGTGTTAGAATCACAGATCTGTGTCCCAGCTAAGGTTGCAGACACCTGAGTCTTGCAACCACCCCTGACTCTACCTCGGGTGAGACTTCATCTACTTTGAAGGTGTTGCCGAAAGGGCCGGTAGTTACGGTTTTGTTGGTGCGTTGTTGAAGTGTTGAACCTGGGTCTGCCCCTATGCCAACGAATGGTTTCGTTGCCGGGACCTGAAACTGTGATTGCTAGGAACTAAGGAATAAGAAGCTTTGTATAGAAAGTCCGTCCTAAAATTGTAAAATCTCTGTGCATGGACCTATGCCCTAGTGCATAGTGATCCACCTGATCCAAAAATATTTTTGTTGAAGAAGGAAGGATAGATCTGAAGAAAATAAGTCAGATATGAACACTTTGTGCTCTAAGAAAGGTTAAAGTGGAAGTTTCTAAGTCATATCTACAGAAAGAGGAAAGATCTGTAAGCTCTGTGATCTGATAAAGGTAAGAATAGTTAAAATTTCTTAGATCTAGAAGCTTTGTAATCTATAGAAGTAAAAGAAGTAAAAAATTTTGTTTCTAAAGTATGGATTTAGGTATGCTTGATAGATTTTTTCCTAGCTTGAAAACTAGGGTATTGTTAGATGAAAGAGCGTTTGATATGAATAGATCTGATGAGAATAATGAAAGATATGTTATACCTATGCATAGAAATAATTTTTGGACTAACCAATGGATGCAGGATCCTAGAAAGAAATTTTTGCAGGCTAGCCATCATGATCCTAGCACGCAATACAAGAAAAGTTGGGGATCATGGAAGAGAAAGAGAGGATTAACTCTTTGCTATAGTTGTAGAAGGCCAGGATATCTTGCTAAGGAATGTCCTGGGAGAAACCCTAGTTTTCTCTGTTGTAAGGTTATGGACCATGAAGTACTGGATTTCCCTAGTATGATACTAGACTTGAAAAGTTCAATATGGAGCAAGGTCAAGAGAATAATATTATAGAAGAACCCCAGAAAGAATCAGAGATTATGTTACTGAAAATGAAAGAAACCCTAAATGAACATAAAGATGTTAGTTTGTCAGAGATCTTCAAAGAAAAGGAGAAAATCCAAGTAAGAATAGGAGACTTCGACATCCACTGTGCTCTAGATGAGGGAACACGGATGAACATTATGATAGAAAGTACTTGGGAAACCCTAGGAAGGCCTGCTATGGTTCCTTCAATAGGAATAATATGGTTGTTTAAAGGAAAAATGGTAACCCTATGTGGCATAATTACCCAGATAGCTATGAGTACCCCTGGAGCTTTGACAGAGGAAGAGTTCAAAGTCATTAGATTTATTGAGGAATGTGCCCCATTTCCAACTTTGTTAGGCAAGATCTGTATAGAAAAAGACCAAATCCAAAGAAAAGAAGAAAAGGAAGCACTAGAACATAAGAAGCAAGAACTCATGGAATTTATGACTAGAAGAATCGCCTACTTGATGGAGGAACAAGAGAACATATCTCAGTTGTTGAACACTAGGGACCTGGATGTCGAAGCTATAAGAGCATTAGAGGAACCACATAAGACCTAAATACCTAATCCATATGATGAAGGAGTATTACCCTTGGATCTGAAGAAAGAACCTCAGCAATCCGAAGTGACTATGTCGAGAGAAGATAAGACTCAGAATGGAAAAAGGATGACCGAGACGAAGCTCATTGGGAAGAAGGCTAGGAAACTAAGTAAGAAGAGATCCAGGATCAAAAAGTTATAGAAGGTTTTAGAGGAAACTTCGCAGAAGGAAAAATCACAAGAATTGAGTTTCGTCGAGATATCAGAATAGCGACATCTGGCACTTCGCCATGTCACAACAATATAGTCGTTGGACCGATATACCCATTTGAATTTCGCCCCGAATGGACATAAAAGAATTAAAGGATCACCACCAGACCGTTGGACCGTGCCATAACGAATGGATCAATGTTCATGAAAGATTCATACGCGTTGCAACCAGACTGTTGATGAATTTCCTATTTATCTCGTTGCGCCGTGCACGAAGAACACTTTTTCCAACCAAAAACTCAAAGCCTGTAGAACTTGTAATTGTATACAATGATCATTGCAAGCAGATCATTCACCCTAGTGCAATGTTTTGAGATCATCGTGACCCCTCTTATCTTTCTCGAGTGCATATGTCCAACGAGCTTACCGCACTTGAAGAATCCGTCACATAATTCCTTCTCGATTTAATGAATGAGAGAGTCATATCGGAAAGAAGAATGTCCACAGGAGTCCAAGCCTCATCGATGAGAGGAGGGTAAGCCTCCCCGTCGACTGCTCGAACTGGAAAATCTCGAGTTGGCGCAGAGAGGAGAACTAAGCATAAGGATGACATAGCCAACGTAAAGTTAGCACCATCCATTCTACCAGCTTACATACCCCCTCTGAGCGGTGATATTAACAAGGACAGTGTCCCTAGAGATTTTGAATATACCCTAGTAACTGCATATTTATCGAAGGGAGTACGCACCTACCGTGCAGATCAAGACAAGGTTACAACATTGAAGTTTTGCGACTTCAACCTGGGGGACCGTAAAGTTTATAGCATGATTTCCCCATATAAGTACTTGATGCAAACTAAGGGAAAGAACTCGAAGCTCATCCTCCAACAATGGACGATGAACCTCATACAGTCTACTTTGCTAAACGTTATGAAAATAACGCACTTTGACAGACACCAGGAGGTGAATGCTTGTGTAAAGTTACTTCTAACAAGTTACTGTGGAGGATACTTGTGGTTAGATCACCTAATAACTGTTGATTCGATGTTGATCAATAGGATCACCAGGCTCAGAATGCAGGGCCCTGATCCCCATGAGTACTATCCTGGAAAGACCGCAGTCCGCGCTCTTGCGCAGAAGATAAAAGAGGCCTATGGCGATGTTGAGAAAGGCACGAGAGGTTACAAGGTAGCTTGTATTGGAAGTGGCACAGTACGCCTCGCATGCCAACTAATCGCAGGGAAGCTGGTATGTAAGAATCGAACAACACAAGTATCAGGCTTCGTAGTTGACCTCGCAGGAAAGTGTGCAGAGGGACTACAGATGAAATGGGCGAAGTACCTGGTGAATCAACTGGAGATTGACTGCAGAGAAGCTTAGGATCAGGGGCACGAATTCCATTTTAGCTGGCTCCTGATACCGATCTCCTTTGTTTCATGGGAGCTACCAGAAAGCGCAAATTTCTCGAACCTTGACCCTTTTGAGCCACTAGCTGCGAAGTTCAGTACCTTGTGGTACTCGAATGACATCAGCAAACAATGGCAATTGAATGTCGTTTTCCACATATATTATATTCAACTGAAAGCAGCCATAAGGAGTGAACCACACATAACCCTGAACACTTTACAGAGATTCCGACCTCTGATAAAGTTCAACGCAGACCGCCATTTTATATACCTAACCCCATGCGTTGATGAACACCAAGAACAGTTCCAGTCCTACTATAAGCTGACAGAAGAAGACCTAGAAGAGATCACCAAGGAGTGGTTGGTGGACCTCCTTGTTTCAACAGACCCCACATAAATTTCAGACACCGATAGCCCAGAAGTTGCACAAGATACACCTAGGCCCAGTAGAGCAAAGAAGACAAAGGAGACGAAGAAGCCCGAAGAGGTTCAGCATATAGATAGAAGATCTATAAGGACGACTTCCATTACTCCAGACGAAGAAGGTGATGATGAAGAAGGTGCAGAACCTGAGCCACAGCAAGTCGAAGCACTACCACCCAGGGACGAAGTAGACTCATCCAACAAAAGGAAGGTTTCACCTCTGAAGTCTTCCTCCAGAAAAAAACCTAGAACCCCTGTAACTAAGATGTGAACTGCCCTCACATTGGATGAATTTGATTTCATTTTCGCAGCAGTTAATGATGCTTCAAAGGAAATAATAGAGAAGCATGAAGCGAAGCAGGAACATATGTATAGCCATATTGAGATCGTTCTCCAAGGAGTACATCAGGCACTCCAGTCTAGTTGAGAAACCTCTACTACGCCTCTGCCAGAAGGTATAGCAGAAGAATGAGATGAATCAGTCCAGCTCCATAAGATTGCTAATATAGTTGAATTATGCCTTCGACGTTCTCAGGAAGAAAAAGCACAGGCCACCCAAGCCCTCAAGAAGGCATAGGAAGAAATTATTGAGCAATGCTAAGCAGTGCAACAAGAGAAGAATGCTCTCCAAGAAAAAAATGAAGAAGACTGAGCGAAGGTCCAAAAAGAGAAAGAGCAGTTGCTTAGAAAGTAGATCAGAATTGAAGAAGTAGTCAACAGAGCATTTCACTTTGTGACTGGCTTAGAGAAAAAGGCTGAAGAGCCCATAGAGCATCAAGTGATGAAGCTGGCTGAAGTTATTAAGCAGCTTCAACAAAGGGTCGTGAAACTAGAGCTTCAGACCATACCACAGACTCTGCAAGAAGTGCACGACCAGTGGGAATTGGACACTCAGAGTGCAGTCGAGAGGATTACAAAACTTGCTGCAGAATGCAAGCAGCTAAGTAGCAAAATCACACAAATATATGAGAAACTATATGAAGACCTAGATTTGAAGAAACTAGAGTCCCAACTCCAGGAAGCAAAGCAGCATGCAGATACAGTACAGGTACAACTCAAGCTCCTGTCACCTATCAAGAGGATGAATAAATTCTAGGAACAACGAACTGCCCAACAACTTGTTCTTACCATGTAGAACAGAGTGATGGAAGTCACCCAAAAACTCCAGCCGAGCTAGGAGGAGGCTTGTATACTGTTTGAATAAATTGAAGGCCAAGGAACACTACTGGAACAAGTAGTTATTAAATTCGATTAGCAACTGGAAGGGCCTATCAGGGAAGCGGTTTTTCAGGAGTTCTCTGATCAGAAAGCAGTAGCACAAAGACAAGTTGAAGCATCTCGATCCAAGCTCGAGACCTTTGAGGCAACTTTACCCAGATCTAAGTGACTCGGGATGAGTCACAGGTGAGTGTTGGGAGCCTGTTGTCCCTTGACCAAGTTTGAGGAAACACTTGGTCATATTTGACTATTTTTGGAACTTCGACAGCTTGTCAAAGATGGAGTGCAATGCGAAGCCGAGATCGTGGAAGCTAGACCCCTTTCTTGGGTCCTTTTTTGGTTTTTGTGGATAATGTGATGGGTATGGGATGTCAACCCATGGGTTTACCCATGTGTAGGCCTATTTTGTAAAGTATAAATAAGCAGCTAGGCAATGTAAGAGAGGGAAATAAGCTAAGTCCTAGTAAAGGATTTGTGTATACTGTGTGACCAACTTGAAGAGTTGAGTGCAAGTGTTTAAAGTGATAATTCCATGGATTGTAAGAAGACTCTGTGTTAGATCTACTCGGGGAAGGAGGATTCAACGAGGTGTACTTAGATCTCCTGTCCTATGTGGAGTACAAGTTTGAGCTCTGTGTTGTAACCAAATTGACCAAATCTAATAAAGAAGAAGAAGACTTTGTGGACGTAGCCCCAGGGTGGGGGTGAACCACGGTAAACCTGTGTGTTGTGCTCGATGCCTCGACCTAATGTGTTTTTCTCTTCCCATGTGTTGTTCTTTGATATGATTATGCTATGTGCTTTTCTATGATATACTTATATAGATCTACTTTTATTTATGCTTCTTAGATGTATGGGTGTAGATCTGACATATATGAAAGTGTTGAGTGCTAGACCTATTTTGTTGTTGCTAAGTGCTAACTTAACCTAGTTCTAAGTGAATGTTGCAGTGCTCTACGCCATTTATGGAGTGCCATGATGGTTAAATACAAATGAATTATCTATGTTAAAGTGTTTGCTAAGTGTTAGAATCAAATATCTGTGTCCCAACTAAGGTTGCAGACACCTGAGTCTTGCAACCACCCCTGCCTCTACCTCGGGTGAGACTTCATCTGCTTCGTAGGTGTTTCCGAAAGGGCCGATAGTTAGGGTTTTGCTGGTGCATTGTTGAAGCATTGAACCCTGGGACTGCCATTGTGCCAACAATTATACAAATTCATTAGCCACTACATGAGATCCATTATTGGTTTACCCAGGGGTCCAATTTCACCTGTATTTTTTAAGTAATTATCCTCAGCCAAATCTAGGAATTTGACCGCATCGTGCACATCATGGTCTGAATATCTAATCTTGGGTAATTTTCCTAGCATATCATCCACAATGACCAATGCGTCTGGGATATACAGGAGTGTGATATCCATGGAATCCTATGATTTTATTTTATGTCCCACAACAGATGGGCCTGCCTCTGCTGTGTCTGTGTCACCTTCTTCCCTCTCGAAATCTGGAATGTCGATGATATCATCGACGAACACTTCCTCTCCTTCGTGGGTCTGTTGCAGTCTCATTGTTTCATCAGGATTTACCGACGTTTTGGGATTAGGGTTCAGAATGCCATCCCAGACCTCATAACTCTTCCCTATTTCACCTTGTTGCATTGTTGATGTTTCCTCTTCAACCCGTGTTGGGTTGATCGATTATGTGTCTGAGGTGGTGACATATTCCACATCGACCACATTTTTGGGATGTCTCATTCTTTCCTTGTACCTCTGACCCTGCCAAGTAGCCCATACATACTGTCCTGGAGTGCTAAACTTTGGTGGGATCATCTTGTCTTTGATTCACACACACTCACTTTCTTCATATAATTCTAGCTAGGGCATAATCTTTGTATTTCTCTTTGTGCTAAAAATTCACTAAGTGTTGAATAAATGCATGATTTCCGCCTTTTATAGACCCAATCATATTTGTTTTTCACTTTTAGGGTGTATTTTCATCGAGTTTAATTTGTCTTGTGCATTGTCTTCCGATATTGTCACAGTAATTGTTGTGCACAACTTTTTCCGCACATTCTTATGATTCAGTCCACTTCTGCATCTTTTTTTGTTTTTCTTCCTTTTTCTATCTTTGTATTCCTTTTCCCCTTTTTATTTATTTTTATCATTTCTCTGTCCTAATCTCTACTATAGTACACTATATACATTCCTTTCTCACTGCATTGTAACTTTTAAGGGTTAGTAGGTCGATTGCCCCTGTACAGTTTCAAACGACTACCGTTGATAATTCCTTTCAGTTTTGTTCTACCCAAGTATTTTATTTGTACAGATCCCCCATATTTGACAATATTTACTTCATATGGCCCTAGCCAATGCATTCTAAACTTACCAGGGTGTTGGAAAATTTGTTGTCATAGAGAAAGACTAGGTCTCCCTCCTTAAAACTCTTGTTTTTAATATGTCTTTCATGCCAGGATTTGTCTCTTACTTTCTATACTTCCTCGTGAAACCCTGCTAGAATCCTATCCTCTTCCATTTCCATTAGTTGACTTATCCTTTCTTGTATTGTTCCCCTTTCTGTCATGTTGGTAATTGTCGCTATACACAGACTGGGTACCAAAATTTTAATGGCACCATTACTTCCTTCCCATACACCAATCTGAATGGTGTTTGTCCTGTCAAATTTTTACATTTGGTATTTTTTGCCCATAATATTGCTGGTATCTTCAAGTCCCAATCATCCTTGTTGGCATTGCAAATCTTAGTCAAATAATTTTCCAAAATCTTATTGAAAGTTTCTACTAATCCATTTTCCTAAGGATGATATGGTGTACTCTTTTGGTGATAGACTTAAAAATCCTCATTCATAGCCCTGACAGTATTATTAATAAAATGAGTTCCTTGGTAACTCATCAGAATTCTAGGACATCGAAATCTGGTGATCACTTGCTCAAAAAATAAGTGTGTTGATGTCTCTGTGCTATAGTCTTTGACTGGTGTTTCTTATTCCCATCTTGTTAAGTATTCAATCGCAGTAATGATATATATAGCTCCTAACCTTTTTGTTGGTGGATTAATAGGTCCCAGAAATTCTATTGCCCATTTTTCAAATACCTATAGAGTCACTTTTGTTCTTAGAGGAATCTCATCCCTTCTGTTGGGTTTTCCAACCCTCTGACAGACATCACATTTCTGAAAATATTCCTTGGCATATTTATGGACTGTTGGCCACCATAATCCTGTGCACAATACCTTCTATGCGGTATCTTTACCTACATAGTGTCCTCCATCTATACCTTCATGAGCTTCTACTAAAATTATTGGCCTTTAATGCTCCAATACACACCTCAAAATGTTATATGCGCCCATTTTGTATAAATATCTTGCAATAAGTTGATAGTCTACAGATTTGACTACCATATTTTTCTTCTACACAGTGCTAAAATGTTGTGGTTCAAACCCTCTACTTAAGTATTCAATAATATCAACGAATTATTCATCAACTACCTATACTGAAAATAGTTGCACATCAGGGAAGTTGTCTTCCAAGTTAGTAGGTTCTTCTCCATTAGTTACCCTTGACAGGTGATTAGGTCATTCATTCATCTTCTCTGGTTTGTCTATCACTTCGAAATCAAATTCTTGAAATAATAATATCCATCTACAGATCCTCCTCCCCAACACTGGCTTGTTGACTAGATATTTGAGGGAAAAATGGTTTTTGAACATTTTAAAGTGTTTACCCAGTAAATAGTGCATGAATTTCTGAAGTGAATATACCATGGCTAGACCTTCTCTTTCTGTGGTGTTGTAGTTCTACTTCGATTCTGAAAAATTTCTTCTTGCAAAGGCTATAGGATGGTCTAAGTCCCCTACTCTTGGCTACGCCAGAATTGCTCTAAGTGTTATGGTTGATGCATCTACATACACATGACATGTCTTTTCTCAATCTGGAAATACTAGTATAGGTGTTTTTACCATCTTTTGTTTTAAAGTGTCCAATCCTTGTTGACAATACTCATTCCACTGAAATTTGGTTTCCTTATTTAACAGTTTCTCCATTGGTGCAATAATATATGCATACCCATTTATAAACTTCCTGTAATAGCCTGTATGTCCCAGTGTTTCTCTTAACTGGCGCACTGACTTTGGTGGTGGTAAATTTACAATGATTGCAATCTTAGCAGGGTCCAATAGTAAACTTTGTTTACACACTATGTGTCCCAACAATATTCCAAAATGTGTACCAAAAATGCATTTCTTGATACTCAATGATATATGACATTTCCTGCATCTTTCCAACATGAGTCTCAACACTTATACATGGTCCTTTAACAAAAATTATATAGTCTACTCATCCAGATATACTTCTAAAAAATGATGTAAGAATTCCTTAAAAGAAGCTATGACTACTCTTGAAAATATGGATGGTGCATTTTTCATCCCAAATGGCATGACTGTATATTTGTAGGGTCCCCATTCTGTAGAAAAAGTAGTCTTATACCTCTCTTTTGGGGCTATTTTGATCTTATGGTAAACCGAGAATCCATTTGTAAATGAATAGGTTTCCTGGCCTCCCACATTCTCTAAGACCTCATCTACAAAAGGGGTAGGGAAAGGGTCATGTAAGAAAGCATCATTAAATTTACTCATATCTACAAAAATCCTTATCCCCCCCTGTTTCTTTTCTTGGAATACCATAGGACTGATCCATTAAGATTACTCTATTGGTTCTATGATACCAACTTCCAACATTCTATCAATTTCTTCTTTCACTTTCTGCTTATACACTAGATTCAGTCTATAGGGTCTTTTCCTAACAGTTCTAGCTTCAGGTTTGACGAGTATCTTCATCTCAACTATCTCCCCTACTATGCCTTCCATATCTGTAAAGGTTTTTGGGAATATTTCATTGTATTCACGCAGTAACTTTGTTATTATTTATACTATTTTCGCATCCCAATAGTATCCAATACTTGCCATGGGTTGTCATTCATCCCAATGTTGACTTTATTAACTTTTACTAGTGCAGTAAATACTTATGACTCTAGATATGGACCTTCCACCTCTCTTTCTCCTTCAATTTATGTAATCTGAATGTTGTGTGGGTCATCTTCATTTGATGCTTCTTCTTCCAGATGATAACATGAAAGTAACTCTTTGATTGTCTGTCTATTCTTTTGTTGATATTATGTCATGATTTCAACTTCTGTTTCATTAATAAACATCATTCTCTGTATCAAATGTATCAACTTTAGTGTTGAATCAATTTTGGGGTTCTCATGTTCAAATGAGAAGGTTACTACAAATTTATTTTGTGAGTCTCTCCATTCTATAGTGCCTCTGCACATCTCCTGGTCTATATACCAGTTCCTTGGGATTCCTTCAAATGTATGGATAAAGTGATGAGGCCATTCCTTTGGTGGTGTCATCCTCCCCTGTGACTTGCAATTTTCCAAGTGTTCCTCTGGTGTTCCTTATCCATCATACCTCTATAATTTATTGCTCCCCTGTTCTATGCCAAATCTAATGCACAGTAGTCGTTTACCCTGATACCAATCCTGAATGGTTTCTTTGTGTGCACCCCACCATCTTGTAGGTGTTTCCTTGAGTGCAATATCTAGGGATGAGCCTCTGATTTTCTAACACTTCGTCTTCATATTTTGTCAAGAATTCCTATAAGTTATTTAAGCCATGAAAACTGGGAGGTTCTCTTATCTTTGTACCATCCCATCTTATTGCGTTGTCTATTATTACACATCTCCTTGTTGAAACTTCATGTGTTATAGAAATATTTGCCTCACCCTATGAAATATTGCAGAGAGGGCCTTATTCCATTCCCCCATGCAGAGTTACTTTCCCTAATTGATAAATCCAGAGACTAAAAAAAATATTTTTCCACTTGTACGCACCTTGAAAGCTATACAACAAGCGTATATGATGGATGCTCCACTACAGCCTGCGTACATCAGGATTTGTGCCAGAAAATCAAAATTGAATGTCAGGTTTCCATGTCACGATAGGAGATCTCTAATCCTTGGCCTTCCATATACTGGAAACATTCTGACTAGGCCCTTCAGTTTAATTTTGAAGGCTATAAAGAAGCCAATTCCAAGCTATGGAAAAAGGAGGATAGAACTCAACTTTGAGAGCAAAGTTACTCTAAATAAATTATTACTCCATTATTGAGTCTACATCCCTTTGTCCTTTAAGTCTGAACACAGTGTTCAGCCCCCAAGATCTTCTCTTATTGATGCATAACCTTTTTGTCTCCCTTATATGAGCTTGCCTTTGGTGGAGGATTGAAGTGGTGGAGGCCCAGTTGGAAGGAAGTCGGTTTATTGGTTCTGAATCGTGGTGACACAGAAGTCTGTAATGTTTTCACTTATGCTAATCATTTATTAATAGAAATACTCCTTTCCCTTTCAATTGATATCTTGAAAATATATGTGTTATGATCCATGGGCATGCTTGTTTTGTATATTAATGGATTATTCTATCTCATGTGCTAACATGTTATATCATCACTATATGCTTTCTCTGCTTGTTTGTTGAGAGCTTGTTGTAGGTATAAAGCTTTGGGTCAAAGTGCTCAACGGTGGACACCATCAAACATTTGGATGAGGTAAGCCTCTTTCTTACTTCTCTTGCACATTATTTTATATAACATATGTTGGAACTGTGTCGATTTCTACAGTTATACCTGTCTATTGTGGTTCACCCTAGCCATAGAGATATTTTCCTCGTAACATCATGTAATCTATGTTGTCAATTCTCCAAACATGTGTCTCAGTCAAAATCACATGATGTAATGTTTCTCCATATGATTACCTCATCTGCAGTTGGGTTAACATAATCCTATTCTCGCGCGGTGGTTCTGTACAACTGGTTTATTTCCTCCAAATCCAAACAAGTGGGCTCTACAAACCTTTCTCCTTCAGATGGATCTAGTGGTGCAATGAATCAATATTTTCCTAAATCAAAATTCAATTTTATTGTCTTCAGATTAATTATGTATTTGTTATCAAATTCCATATCCAATCCAAGCAATGTTGGGTAAGTTGTTGTGCCATCTACTATCTCTATTACTTAAAAAATTGCCATAGTGCACACTCCATCCAAATCTAATGTCACACCTTTAATCCTTCCAATTGGTAATACTTTGTGTTGATTTGCTAATTTCAACTGGACAAGTGAATATCCTAAGGTAGGTTCCCCCATACATTTCCATGTATTATTAGGTAATACGTTTACTTCAAAGCCTAAGTCCAGTATAATATCACCCATATTAAAATCCCCAATTTTGGCATTCGGTCTGAACTCTCTGTTTGTCCTTTTTCTTATATGGAGATGATTGAATTTTCTTTGTTCTAACTTTCCTTCCACCTTGGTGTTACATATTTCTAGCATATCTTGTAAAACCTTAACAAATGATGGGCCATTCAATAACTTAACACAATATTGCAGAAAGGTCTTTATGGTACTTACTTACAATAAGGTTTTCCTTCATTGGTATGGTCTATTGAGAATGGCATCCCATATATTGGTGGAATTTCAATTTGCTGTGTGACTAATGTAGATGCAACATTCTGCTTGAGACACTCCTTTCTGGCTTCCTTAAATGTTTCCTTTTCCTTTCATGCATCAAATTGATTATATGGTTCAATGTTCTTCTTAATCCATTGGTGTTGCGTTGGATCTTGTTTTAATGCATCAGTTCATGTCTTGTCTCCTCCTCGAGTGACTATATTGATGTTTCTCCCATCATCCATGGCTTCTACAGAGATCCACTAGACATTCTAGTTGTTCTGGTTCTTTTTTTCTTGGATCTTCCCCAAGAGTGTCAAGCAATCTTCTATGTCATGATTTGTTGCATGACAGTACATACATGTCATTGGTGGGAGTGGGAATTCCCTTGCATAATGTCCTGGTTGTTGGAAGTTGTGGTAGACTACTCATCCTATGCCTCGTCCAAATCCTCCTCTACCTCATCCTCCACCTCTATATCCACCTCGATCTCCTCATGGAGCGTTGTACTAAGGTACCTTGTTATACTATGTGGGGTTATACTGAGGCTGCACATTATTATGTGGTTCCACAGTGTTGTACTGCTAATGCACATTAATTTATGGTGGTGGTACTTGGTTTAAATGATGTGCAACTTGTCCTGTCATCATTTATTCTTGCACCCTATAAGTATCTGAAGTTCTTTCACTCATCAGCTCAATCATCCTACAATCCTTATAATCATGACCCACTGACTTGAAAAAATTGCAATATGAACTTTTGGGTATTGTCTTATATTTATGCATCATTGGGAAATGATATGGATCATGCCCATGTGTCTTACAAATCTCGCACCATGGTCCTCCTTTTGGAAATGGGTTGGACATCCCTGTTGCCATATACTGCACGAAAGTTGGACATTCATTATTATGGTGTCCTTCTGTCCTGTATAAGGTACAACAAACAACTTCTCTTTTCTCTTTACCCTTATTCTGTTTAAGTTGAAATGTTATATTCTTCAAATCCTCTATTGTTGGATTGGTCTGTTGATAATAGTTCTCTTCCAATTGTAAGGATTCTTGCAGAGGCTCTGCCTGAGTTTGGAAATTATGTTGTCTTAATGGGTATTTCAAATGTGGTAACAACGAGTTCACAAATAAATTCCTATGTTTCATGTCAGTCATTGCATATTTCATCTTACCTTTCATATGTTTAAACCTCTGATAAATCTACCAAACAAAATCACCTAGTTTCTTCCTGATTTCAATAATTTCATTCATATACTAGTCTTCTGAGTTGGGCTTCTGAAATTCATTTATCAATAGTTTTTTCACATCTGCAATAGTCTTTGTTACTCTTGGTGGATTTTTTACATCTAGACTCATGTACCAGTCTAGTGCACAGTCTCTTAGTGTGATTTCTAACTGCACGAGCTTTGTTTCCTCATTTGTGATCTACTTTGCTTCTGAGATCTTCTCATGGATGAATAAGTGCTTTCCAGGGTCCTCTGATGCCTCTCCCAAAAATTATGGTAACTTGATCGTCGGATCATGTCCTGTCATTTTAAATTGTGTTAAACTACTACCTCTGCATGGTATAGATATTTTATTGTTACTTCCTAAACTGGCTCCAATTTTTGCTCCTTGTTTGGATGTTTTACCAGTTGTATTTCTTCCACTAAAATATGATTTTCTAAATGATAGTGTTCTTTTTGGTGTGTTAGTCGCACATGGATTGTAGGTTCCACACTGATGGTGATCTGGATTGTAGGTTCCACACTAATCCAAACCTTGAAGGCTTGAACCTAGAAAGTTTGCAATGCGCTCTCCAGACAATTCTAGGAGCCCAAGATGACTTGATGCCTCCTGAAATCCCTCAAGAGGAAGTCGAGCAGGAAACAACTCAAGAAGAAGAGTCTTCTCCGAACATCTTTGGACACTTCTCGGATAGCATCTTTCAAGCTAACTTCGAGACTGTTCACCCTTATAACACTAGGAGTAAGACAACAAACAAACCTCCTGCCGAGAATACTACAACTTCACCTCCAAAGCCATCCAAATCAATAGAAACTAAACAAAGTAATGCCGACCCTAAATTAGATTATGATGTTGTCGAATATCTAAAAAAATTAAGGGCTAATATTTCCATTTATGAGTTGTTGAAGTTTCCATTTTTGTTACAGAAGATGTTGCAAAATATTTCAGAAAATGGCAAGAATGGTAATTCGAATGGTAATAAGGTTGTGCAAAGCAAAGCTCCGCAGAAGACTTCCACAAAAAATAATCCTGATCCTCAAGATAAAGGAAGCCTTCCTGTAGCACCTGTAAATAATGTAAATAACACAAATAATGTAGATAAAGTAACATTAGAAAATGCGGGTAAGAAACCACAAGTTATTACTCCTAGTACTCGCAATAATGTACCTCCTTTTCTTTTAACTTTCGAAATCTTCAACATAAATGTGCATAATTGTATGGTTGACTCAGGAGCATCGTCAAATGTGATGCCTTGGTCTGTTTGACAAAAGATTAACGCTGAAGTAGAACCATCTTCGTTTAAAATCATACAACTTGATAGAACAGATGTTAAAGTGATAGTTGAATTGAAAAATGTATTGATTAGATTATCATCTAACCCAAAGGTTCATCAGGCTATTGATATAATTGTGGTGGATATTCCAAAAGTCTATGGTCTATTTTTGAGTAGGTACTGGTCGGAGAAGCTACATGGTTACTTCGCAACAGACTGGTCTCACTTATGGCTTCCAGAAAATGGTAATCCCAACAAGATCAGGGTGAATTGTGAGCGTTACCTCAAGTTCACGGTAACAGACTTGAATGACCCCAATGAACCATACATACCTCTTGCTGATTCACCTGAAGTACAAAGGATGGACACCTTCTTCGGGAATTTCATGGCTGAGGTTTCACCTATCAACAATCCTGAACAACAGTTCGAGATCATAGCATGTACGCAACCAACAACTTCTATGCAACAGTCTCATGAGCCTGATGGAAATCAAATTTGGTCTCTATATTTTGACGATTCCAAATATAAAGAAGGAGCTGGTGCAGGTTGTGTCATTATCGATCCGGCAGGTAACAAGACATTATTGGCTTGTAGGCTAGAATTTAAATGTACTAACAATACTGCAGAATATGAGGCTTTACTGCAAGGTCTCAGAAAATCCTTGGACATGCACATTCAAAATCTGGTTGTATTTGGCGACTCTAAAAGAGTGGTTAGACAGGTAAGAGACTCTATACACTGTCTTTCTCTGCATCTCAAATGTTACCAGTCTGAGGTATGGAATTTAATGAACAAATTTTCTTCTTTTAATATAAATTCCATCCCTAGATTAAATAATGTCGAAGCAGGTCTACTAGCTAATGTTGCCTCTAAAATTCTTCCTGCAGAAGGCTTATCCCCAAACGCATTCTCCGTGGAGCTGTTGTTTCAACCATCTGTTCTTGACAATATCACAAACTGGAGAGTATTTGACGATGATCAACAGATCATTAACTTTCTGCACATGGAAGAAACATTTCAAGGCACAGTGATAGATGAACAAATGCACGACGATAATTTGCACGACTTTACGGTAATACCTAATCTGAAATCTCCTGAAGCTCTATCGGACATGGTAAATTTCATACCCAAATCTATTGTTAGATTAGAAAAGTTTTATGATTTTTAAGATAAATTTAAAAAGACGGTCAATTGCAAAACCAATAGTTCCTCATTGTCTTATGAAAAAGTCAATTTAGGGACTAGTGAAAATCCTCAGTGTATCAACTTAGGCTTGGGATGTTCTAGACAAGAAAAAGCTACTTTTGTTAAATTATTTAAAGAATTTAAGGATGTCTTTGCATGGACTTATGATGATCTTAAAACATTTGATCCTAATATTATACAGCATGTCATCTCGATGAAGCCCCAAAGCTTACCCTTCCAATAGAAACTGAGGAAAATGCATCCTAAATTAGAACCGACCGTTCAAAAAGAATTGAATAAACTCATAAGTGCTAAAATACTTTTTCCTATTAGACACACTCAATGGGTATCCAACCTCATCCAAGTTCGGAAGCAAAACAGGTAAATTCGACTTTGTGTCGATTTCCGAAACCTCAACAAAGCGTCTGACAAAGATAATTATCCTGTCCCGCCCATGGAACAGATTCTTCAACAAGTATCTGGTTCCAAGAGGCTATCCTTACTGGATGGTTTCTCTGGATACAACCAAGTCTTGATGTCTCCGCCAAACCAACTAAAAACTACCTTCCGTACCCCATGGGGCACTTATGCTTATCGCAAAATGCCCTTTGGATTGATTAGTGTTGGTGCTACCTTTCAGAGAGCAATGGACATTGCTTTTAGAGGTTTAATCAATCACTCCATAGTAGTCTACTTAGATGATGTGACCGTTTATTCTAAAAACAAAGACGATCATCTAGCTCACTTACGAGTTGTTCTGCTACGATGTCGTAAATACGACATCTCCTTGAACCCCAAGAAGTCCATCTTTGCAGTAGAATAGGGTAAATTACTAGGATTCATTGTGTCTAGTGATGGGATGATTATTGACCCCGAGAAGACTCAAGTCATCGCTAAACTTCCCCCACCTACCTCCAAAAAATCCATGCAGTCTTTCCTAGGCCAGATTAATTTCGTGATAAGATTTGTCCCCAACTTCACCGAAATGGTCAGGCCTCTCCAGAGTCTGATTAAGAAAGACACCCAATATCACTGAGGATCCACAGAAAACCAAGCTTTCAATGCTATAAATAAGGCCATAATAGACGCTCCATCTCTCATGAGTCCTGATTTCTCTCAATACTTTACACTCTATACTTTTGCCTCTGATCGTTCCTATGCCGCAGTCCTAACTCAGAAGAATTCCAAGAACAACGAAGTACCCATCACCTTTATGAGATTTGATTTCAAAGGTGTTGAACTTAACTACCCAGCGGTCAATCGGAAAGCCTACACTATTTTCAAAGAAGTTAAGCATTTCCGGTCCTATCTTTTGAAGTCAAGGACGAAGGTCATTGTCCCCTACCCTGCCGTTAGGAACTTGTTAGTGAAAAAGGAGTTAGGAGAGAAAAGAGCCAACTGGGTCACCTCCTTACAGGAGTATGACTTAGAAATCACCCCATCACAGATCGTGAGAGGCCAAGGATTGTGTAATTTGGTTGTTGATTCAGAAACATAACAACAAGAAGATAGTCAAACCTAGAACAACGCGATGAAAGTTTGATTTGTTGCACGCAAAACCTCGTAAGTCCTCGGTATGACGATATTAGATTTATTATTGAACATGGATTAGAACCCTGTCACCTTGACCCCGCCAAGAGAAGAGAGTTAAGACTAAAGTCTGCCTCCTTTCATCTAGTTAACGGTATACTGTTTCGTCAGAATTTTGACGGCGTACTGATGTGCTGCCTCAAAAAAGACGAAGCAGAAAGAGTCTTGCTTGAGTTGCATGCAGGAGAAGCTGGTGGTCACTTCGGTGGCGATACCACTGCTCATAAGGTTTTAAGAGCTAGTTACTACTGGCCTATTCTTTTTAGGGACGCCCATGCCTTGTGCCGTAAATGTGTCATCTGTCAGAAAGCATCATTGCGGTTGCAAAAACTAGCCTTCCCCTTGCAACCCGTTTCTGTCGATTCTCCTTTCTAGCAATGGGGCCTTGATATCATAGGTCCTATTAACCCTCCATCCTCACAACAACACAATTATATTGTGACAGCCACAGACTACTTTATTCGATGGTATGAAGCCGCCGCGCTAAGAACTGTTAACACAAGTCAGGTGATCGCTTTTCTAAACTCGAATATCATCACTCGTTTCGGTATCCCTGATTGTCTAGTATTTGATAACGCTTCATACTTTTCTTCTCTAGGTATGAGTGAGTTCTCTTTAGAGAAAGGAATAAAACTGAAGTATTATGCTAGTTACTATCCCCAGGGAAACGACTTAGCAGAATCAACAAACAAGAACTTGATCAAAATTACCAAGAGAACTGTGGCTGAAAATCACAAGAACTGGCACAATGCACTGCTTAATGCACTGTGGGATGATAGGGTAACAACCAAAGCTGCTATAGGTAATTCCCTCTTTTTTCTCATTTATGGAAGAGAAGCCATTCTGCCACCTCACATTCTTCTTCCTTCGCTTCAATTGTCACAAAAATTCCAAGAAGAAGATTGTCCCCCTTTAGAAAGCCGTATTAATGCTTTGATGAAGTTAGAAGAAGTAAGAACCCAATATAAGCGTAAGTTAGATCAACATCAACAACTGATTAAAAGCTGGTTTGATTCTAATTCTGCTTCTGATAGGAATTTTGAAGTAGGCGATCTCGTCCTGAAGTGGGACAAACCACACGAAGGAAAGGGTGAGCATACCAAGTTTCAAAATTTATGGCTTGGGCCATTTTTGATTGCTGAAAAGTTGGGTCCTAGTTCCTTTCGATTGCAGAATCTTGAAGGGCAGCTTGACACCTATCCGGTGAATGGACAAGCCCTGAAAAGATACTTCGCTCGATTACTACCCTTGTATATTATGTAAATATTTCCTTTTGTTTTTACTTTTCCTTTATTTTCATTTTTGGTTTTGATTTGGATTGATTAGTTTTTGTGTTTCTTGAAAGATATGCATACCTGTGCACTGAGCCATTCAGACAATGACCATAGAAAAATTTCTTCACTGAAATAACTTCTGAAAGTTTGTACGAACATCAATGATATATTTCTAAAACTGATATTTATATTGGAAAACTTTGTTGTTTGAAAGAAGTTTACTGATTTCAATCTCTGAGCAAAGTTTGTCATGATCATCCATTATCTTTTTACATTGTCCCTTTTCCATAAAGGAATGCCTCAAAAATATGTCTCCCTATCATAGTAAGTTGTTTTTGTAAATAAAACATTTTTGGAGCTCAATAAAGGACAGTGTTAAAAAATTATGATGAGGTCTGAAAAAATATGTGAAAATATCAAGATTTTCAGCGTCACCCCGCTTAGCCATATTTCTTCAAAAGAAAAACAAAATAAAAATATTAATAAGAGCTGTGGGAAGTGATTGTAAACCCGTCGGGATACTGAACAGGTCCACTGGCAGCGGGTAAATGCATGTATGGTGCCAAGGCAACTTCGTCGGGGTACTGAACAGGCCTGCTGGCAACGAAGCAATGTTGGGTACATGAAAATCTGTGAAAAAATATAAGAAACCTCTTTAATGTCCTTTATTCTGATCTAGAACTTCTTGATAGGATACAGATGTCAGAGTGGGTTAAATGGCAACCCTGTCGAGGCTATGGACGCCTGCTGGAAGCAGTGGCCATGCCAACAACATTGAAGATTTTATCATAAATATCGTGACTTACTGATCTTAAGATTGTTATTCGTGTTCATCTTTTAAAACATCACTGGAAAAGATGGTAAATGATGATGTTTGTACGATTTTCTGATAGTTGTTTTTGAGTTGAAATTTTCTTTGTTGTCCTAATCTAAATTTATTTCTTTCGACAGAGATAACTGCTTCTCCCAGTGTGTTTCCATTGTTGGCAGCCAATACAATTTTTTCTATTGCCCTATAAGCTGCCTACACCTATGTCTCCTGAACTTCAAATTGTCGTCGCATTTTGCAAATAGACGATATTTTCATTTCTTGCAACACTTGCAAATTGGTCTCGATTTAGTTTTCACGTAAGCGTGAAAACTCCTCCATCGTTCTTTGAGTTGTCATGATCTTTTATTGATATTTTTGAGTGGCACTTACCTTTGGTTTATCATTAAGTGGCTAAAGGATTTTCAAACTATGCCTATTTGCCCGTTCTTACTTTGATTGCGCAACTGGATTTTATTAAACTGGTAAGGCATTGAGCATGAACATTTATGTTTTTTGAAACTTCCCTAGTCATTGAATTACATATGGGTCATGGTTTATTTTTGTTTTTATATTATTGATGTGATCCTTATTGTTATAGCTCTTGGCTTGTCAATTTCATGAAATCGATTGTCACAATGTTTTAAAATGATTGATTATACGATGACACATATTTAACTTTTGGGTTTGATTTCACATTGAACATTCATGGTTTGAAATAATACATTGGCGCATTGGTATGTTATCCACGGTTTGATTTTTGGGTTGGCCGATTAATATGGTTTGAACTATGGTTTGATTGATTGAACAGAGGCTGTACTTTGTCATTAATGCTATGCATGGCGGTGAATAATCCCACCACCCTCGCACGTGCACATTAATGCTTCCCCTTTGATCGTTCGTAGATGTTAACCCAAACGATTTTTCTCCTGTGTGTTGATTTCGACCCAAAACCCTTACCATGCGCTCGCACCATGGCTCCAGTCGTGAGGGCTGAACTGAATGGCAGCCAGGCTCTGTTGATGTTCGACAGTTCCCACAGTGACCTTGAGGAATCTGGATGGCTCTCGTTCATACAAAAGTTTGATGGTTTTAACCCCTGCGTTGCTCGACAATTCACTTTAACCTTTGATGGCTGTCGAGCCAAGGTCGGGGATGTTCAATTGGAAATTAACGAACAATTTATCAGTTTAGCTACAGTTTTGCCTGCCAGTGGACAAAGATGGTCTAAGAATTGCAAAGTGGAAGAGGTCTCGTGGACACTGCTCTTCCAGTCGCGTAAGGTTAGCTCCTGCGATAAAGGTTTGCCCGCAAACATGCTCAAGCAACGTTGGCACGATTTGCTGATGATAATCAAACAATTTATCACCTGCGAGGGTCAGTATGTTTTGTTTTATTACACCACCTTCGTTTAATTATGGTTTTCATGGGCTATGAGCTTAATATGCCTTATTACTTGCATAGAAGCCTGTTTAAAATGTCTAAGAGATACAAAAGGAACCAGGCTGATAGCAGCCATTTTCACTATGGGCTGGTTAAAATGATTGTTGTTTATCATTTGGGGTTACATGGAGACTGTTGGAATGATTTCCTTGCTCACAATTGTTTTGAGGATTCGAATCCTCCATAGGTTGATAAACCTATGGTGACTGAGAACAAAGCTATACCCCTAGTACCCTACAGTATCCTGTTACCTAAACCCTTACCCGACTCACCTATCGACCTACCCCACTCTATCACCAAGCATGTCGAAAATATTAAGCCTGTGGCTAAAAGGCCTAAACCCAAACTTACTGCGAATTCCAAAGGCAAAATAAATGCCCGTTTAATCTCTCGAATGGAAAGAAACAAACCTAAACCTCCTGTCAAACCTGACCCTATCGTATTGAGCGAGGACTCTGATTTAGTGGTTGAACATTTTTTGGCAAGTGAATATCCCTATTCAGAAGGTCTATGTGCCAAACCCTCATTTTAATTCGTGTCGAACCTACCACCTTGCTTGCAAAACAACCCTGATTACCCTGGCATTAAGCTGCCATGTAAATCCCTCGGTCATTCATCAAAACCCCCTCCTGCTTTACCTAAGCCTACAGTGCCACCCTGTGATCAATGAGGCTCATGGTTGGAAAGGTATTATCTTGATGTACCTTTGCTCCAGTCCATAATTCACCATTTGGAGGACCAAGTTGCACGACTTACGAGTCAAAAGGCCAAATTGCATGCCACTGATAAGAAACAGAGGACAACATGTTCTATTTTGTTTAAGAATGTGGAGTCAGCTACAACGGTCGTGAATTCAAAATTGGCATAATTTGAGCTGCCTCACTGGTATGTTCTATCACCTGTTTATATAACGAATTCAAACTTTTCCGAATAGCTATGATTACAGCATGGATTTGCTCTGTCACATTATATGCATTATGTACATAGTTTTGATTGATCGAATTTCGTTTCCTAGTTTAGCTTCGATTGGATTTCCTTCTATTTGATGGATTGTGCTATGGATTTGATTGGTTTGATTTAGCTTAAATTGGATATGTTGTTGCTTATTGAAGTCACTGTATCTATTATAGACACAAGCTGTTTCACATTTCAATTTTGAACACAATCAATGTTTCGATTCGAATTGGTTATAATGTATATGATATGATTGGTAATGATGGTTAACTGTTACAGTTTTATTTACATAAGACTTTTGACCAGCTCAGATACAGTTTGGATTATGTTTAATATGATTTTGTTTTATATCCACCCAAATCGTGAATTGATACAAATCGTAACAGTTATATCCAGCCAATTGATTTGCGTTGGTTTTCTCTACCATATTATCATTCTGATCCGTATTGTATTGAATGTACTGTTTAAATTTGATTTGAGAAACGAAAGTGATTATATCCAGGATCACGATTTGTTTCTATATTTAACTCAGTTATGATTTGTTTCGACTGTTTCCCAGTTTACTATTATCACCTCTGTCAATCTGATGATGGTTGTGATCATTATTTGATCCTGTCTGTTGACTATGTAACGCTCAGCGATCGAAATCTATCGCAAGATTTGGTTGATGTTGTTATGAATATTTTATTTGACCATAATCGTAACAGTCTGTCCATCTTTGTATTGAATTAAAACAACATGAATCTTATGCTTCAGTATTATAGTTATAACGAATGGATTATGATTGTGTTGGATTAGATCGTATTGCACATGATATGAGTCACTATGGATTTCATTTGATAAGGAACAGTCTGGTTACTGTTTGACCCGATTTTATGGAAAAACGAAACAGAGTATCCTTACCCCTGTTTCGATTAAATCACTTTTGATTTTATTTAATTGGAATGATAGAATCATTTGAATCATTTGTGATTCGTTTTTAATGTTTATTGGAAGAAAATTGGATTTGACTCTTTTAAAGAGATTTGATTTGATATTTATTTGATCCTGTATGCTATTTTAGACTAGCTACAGAATCAGATCATTCTGTAGCTAAGTTTGCAGAATCAAATTCTTGTTGTTTTGTTAATGAAATATCTTTCTAACTTGATATTTTTGGCCTATTGCAGATAATTTCAAACTTGCAATGGATTTGATGAGAAGTTAGGAGATATTTCTAAGATTTCACTTGCATTTTAGTTTCCTAGTTTAGTTGATTTTTGGGATATCTCCCAGATTATGTAAAACAGTTTGATATTATCCACAGGGAGGTTTTACCCTGTGGAGAGACTTATATATACTTATTATTTTTGTAATAATGTTCATCCTCATTCGTGGGAGAACAAGGATATGAGGTTTTAATATAGACTGAAGCATAATTTGGTGTTTTATCACAGCTTTAGCTTCTCATTATATCAATATTTTGTTTCATGTTGTGTATATCAATTTGTATCTGGTTAATGACTACTTTAGCTATCTTAATCATGTGCAAATG
>JZKD02S0699936.1:225808-242215 GCA_000966675.3 Picea glauca
TTGCAGAATCTTGAAGGGCAGCTTGACACCTATCCGATGAATGGCCAAGCCCTGAAAAGATACTTCGCTTGATTACTACCCTTGTATATTATGTAAATATTTCCTTTTGTTTTTACTTTTCCTTTGTTTTCGTTTTTGGTTTTGATTTGGATTGATTATTTTTTGTGTTTCTTGAAAGATATGCATAATTGTGCACTGAGCCATTCAGACAAAGACCATAGAAAAATTTCTTCACTGAAATAACTTCTGAAAGTTTGTACGAACATCAATGATATATTTCTAAAACTGATATTTATATTGGAGAACTTTGTTGTTTGAAAGAAGTTTACTGATTTCAATCTCTGAGCAAAGTTTGTCATGATCATCTATTATCTTTTTACGCTGTCCCTTTTCCGTAAAGGAATGACTCAAAAAGATGTCTCCCTGTCATAGTAAGTTGTTTTTGTAAATAAAACATTTCTGGAGCTGAATAAAGGACAGTGTTAAAAAATTCTGATGAGGTCTGAAAAAATATGTTAAAATATCAAGATTTTCAGCGTCACCCTGCTCAGCCATATTTCTTCAAAAGAAAAACAAAATAAAAATATTAATAAGAGCTGTGGGAAGTGATTGTAAACCCGCCGGGATACTGAACAGGTCTGCTGGAAGTGGGTAAATGCATGCTTGGCGCCAAGACAACTTCGTCGGGGTACTGAACAGGCCTGCTGGCAGCGAAGCAATGTCGGGTACATGAGAATCTGTGAAAAAATATAAGAAACCTCTTTAATGTCCTTTATTCTGATCTAGAACTTCTTGACAGGATACAGATGTCGGAGTGGGTTAAATGGAAACCATTTCGAGGCTATGGACGCCTGCTGGCAGCAGTGGCCATGCCAACAACATTGAAGATTTTATCATAAATATCGTGACTTGATGATCTTAAGACTGTTATTAGTGTTCATCTTTTAAAACATCGCTGGAAAAGATGGTAAATGATGATGTTTGTACGATTTTCTGATTGTTGTTTTTGATTTGAAATTTTCTTTGTTGTCCTAATCTGAATTTATTTCTTTCGACAGAGATAACTGCTTCTCCCAGTGTGTCACCATTGTTGGCAGCCAATACAATTTTTTCTATTGCCCTATAAGATGCCTACACCTATGTATCCTGAACTTCAAATTGTTGTCGCATTTTACAAATAGACAATATTTTGATTTCTTGCAACACTTGCAAATTGGTCTCGATTTAGTTTTCACGACTGTAAGCGTGAAAACTCCTCCATCGTTCTTTGAGCTGTCATGATTTTTTATTGATATTTTTGAGTGGCACTTACCTTTGGTTTATCATTAAGTGGCTAAAGGATTTTTGAACTATGCCTATTTGCCTGTTCTTACTTTGATTGCGCAACTGGATTTTATTAAACTGGTAAGGCATTGAGCATGAACATTTATGTTTTTTGAAACTTCCCTAGTCATTGAATTAAATATGGGTCATGGTTTATTTTTGTTTTTATATTATTGATGTGATCCTTATTGTTATAGCTCTTGGCTTGTCAATTTCATGAAATCGATTGTCACAATGTTTTAAAATGACACATATTTAACTTTTGGGTTTGATTTCACATTGAACATTCATGGTCTGAAATAATACATTGGCTCATTGGTATGTTATCCACCGTTTGATTTTTGGGTTGGCCGATTAATATGGTTTGAACTATGGTTTGATTGATTGAACAGAGGCTGTACTTTGTCATTACTGCTATGCATGGCGGTGAATAATCCCACCACCCTCACACGCGCACATTAATGCTTCCCCTTTGATCGTTGGTAGTTGTTAACCCAAACGATTTTTCTCTTGTGTGTTGATTTCAACCCAAAACCCTTACCATGCACTCGCACCATGGCTCCAGTCGTGAGGGCTGAACCGAATGGCAGCCAGGCTCTGTTGATGTTCGACAGTGACCACAGTGACCTTGAGGAATTTGGATGGCTCCCGTTCATACAAAAGTTTGATGGTTTTAACCCCTGCGTTGCTCGACAATTCGCTTTAACCTTTGATGGCTGTCCAGCCAAGGTCGGGGATTTTCAATTGGAAATTAACGAACAATTTCTCAATTTAGCTACAAGATTGCCTACCACTGGACAAAGATGGTCTAAGAATTGCAAAGTGGAAGAGGTCCTTTGGACATTTCTCTTCCAGTCGCGTAAGGTTAGCTCCTGTGATAAAGGTTTGCCCGCAAACATGCTCAAGCAACGTTGGCATGATTTGCTGATGATAATCAAACAATTTATCACCTGCGAGGGTCGGTATGGTTTTGTTTTCTTACACCACCTTCGTTTACTTATGGTTTTCATGGGCTATGAGCTTAATATGCCTTATTACTTGCATAGAATCATGTTTAAAATGTCTAAGAGATACAAAAGGAACCAGGCTGATAGCAGCCTTTTTCACTATGGGATGGTTAAAATCATTGTTGTTTATCATTTGGGGTTACATGGAGACTGTTGGAATGATTTCCTTGCTTGCAATTGTTTTGAGGATTCGAATCCTCCACAGGTTGATAAACCTGTGGTGACGGAGAACAAAGATATACCCCCGGTACCCTACAGTATCCTGTTACCTAAACCCTTACTCGACTCACCTATTGACCTACCCCACTCTGTCACCAAGCATGTCGAAACTGTTAAGCCTGTGGCTAAAAGGCCTAAAGACAAACCTACTGCAAATTCCAAGGGAAAAAAGACTTCCCGTTTAATCTCTAGAATGGCAAGAAACAAACCTAAACCTCCTGTCAACCCTGACCCTATCGTATTGAGCGAGGACTCTGATTCAGAGGTTGAACGTTTTTTGGCAAGTGAATATCCCTATTCAGAAGGTCTATGTGCCAAACCCTCATTTGACTTTGTGTTGAACCTACCACCTTGCTTGCAAAACAACCCTGATTATTCTGGCATTAAGATGCCATGTAAAGCCCCCGGTCATTCATCAAAACCCCCTCCTGCTTTACCTAAGCCTACAGCGCCACCCTGTGATCAATGAGGCTCATGGTTGGAAAGGTATTATCTTGATGTACCTATGCTTTAGTCCAGAATTCACCATTTGGAGGACCAAGTTGCACGGCTTACGATTCAAAAGGCCAAATTGCAAGCCACTGATAAGAAACAGAGGACAACAGGTTCTATTTTGTTTAAGAATGTGGAGTCAGCTACAACGGTCGTGAATTCAAAATTGGCATAATTTGAGCAACCTCACTAGTATGTTCTATCACCTATTTATATAACGAATTCAAATTTTTCCGAATAGCTCTGATTACAGCTTGGATTTGCTCTGTCACATTATATGCATTATGTACATAGTTTTGATTGATCGAATTTCGTTTCCTAGTTTAGCTTCAATTGGATTTCCTTCGATTCGATGGATTGTGCTATGGATTTGATTGGTTTGATTTAGCTTAAATTGGATATGCCGTTGATAATTGAAGTCATTGTATCTATTATAGACACAAGTTGTTTCACATTTCAATTTTGAACACAATCAATGTTTCGATTCGAATTGGTTATAATGTATATGATATGATTGGTAATGATGGTTAACTGTTACGGTTTTATTTACATAAAACTTTCGACCAGCTCTGATACAATTTGGATTATGTTTAATAAGATTTTGTTTTATATCCACCCAAATCGTGAATTGATACAAATCGTAACAGTTATATCCAGCCGGTTGATTTGCGTCGGTTTTCTCTACCATATTATCAGTCCAATCCGTATTGTATTGAATGTACTGTTTAAATTTGATTTGAGAAACGAAAGTGATTATATCCAGGATCACGATTTGTTTCTATATTTAACTTAGTTACGATTTGTTTCGATTGTTGCCCAGTTTACGATTATCACCTCTGTCAATCTAATGATGGTTGTGATCATTATTTGATCCTGTCTGTTGACTGTGTAACGCTCAGCGATCGAAATCTATGGCAAGATTTGGTTGATGTTGTTATGAATATTTTATTTGACCATAATCGTAACAGTCTGTCCATCTTTGTATTGAATTAAAACAACATGAATCTTATGCTTCATTATTATAGTTATAACGAATGGATTATGATTGTGTTGGATTAAATCATATCGCACATGATATGACTCACTATGGATTTCATTTGATAAGGAACAGTCTGGTTACTGTTTGACCCGATTTTATGGAAAAACGAAATAGAGTATCCTTACCCCTGTTTCGATTAAATCACTTTTGATTTTATTTAGTTGGAATGATAGAATCATTTGAATCATTAGTGATTCGTTTTTAATGTTTATTGGAAGAAAATTGGATTTGACTCTTTTAAAGAGATTTGATTTGATATTTATTTGATCCTGTATGCTATTTTAGACTAGCTACAGAATCAGATGATTCTGTAGCTAAGTCTGTAGAATCAAATTCTTGTTGTTTTGTTAATGAAATATCTTTCTAACTTGATATTTTTGGCCTATTGCAGATAAATTCGAACTTGCAATGGATTTGATGAGAAATTAGGAGATATTTCTAAGATTTCACTTGCATTTTAGTTTCCTAGTTTAGTTGATTTTTGGGATATCTCCCAGATTATGTAAAACAGTTTGATATTATCCACAGGGAGGTTTTACCCTGTGGCGAGACTTATATATACTTAGGATTTTTGTAATAATGTTCATCCTCATTCGTGGGAGAACAAGGATATGAGGTTTTAATACAGACTGAAACAGAATTTGGTGTTTTGTCAGAGCTTTAGCTTCTCATTATATCAATATTTTGTTTCATGTTGTGTATATCAATTTGTATCTGGTTAATGACTACTTTAGCTATCTTAATCATGTGCAAATGATATAATTTTAATCACTGTAATCCATATATGGTTTCTTCCAAGTGTATAAAAGACATAACAATTGTTTAATTTAGTTTGTTAATGACAGGTTTATCTTCTTCATAAGTTGAATTATCAAATATAAGTTTTTGCATAACAGGTTTCCCTTATTGCAAAGATTTATAATCATATAGTTGTTATGATTTTTTATGTCTTGTTTGTCCTGTAAACCACTCAAAGAGTAGCGTAACTAATCATTTACGAGAAGCTTTTGGATCAACCGGTGTGAATTTCCTTCCTCCGACCAACTTCGAAGTCATCCTACGCAGGACAAATTAGGAGCGCTTCCAGGTCAGTTAGTCACTTGTTTGTTTACTGTTTTTATTAGTAGTTTAATTCAGATATTAGTTTAGTTAGATTTATAGAATTATTATATTAGATTGTTTAACGTCAGTAAATATATTAGATCGTTTAATTTCAGTAATTTTTATTTTTTTTTCATAAAATATAAAAATCAAAAAACATATCTTGCTGTCTTAGGGAAGAAAGCACATGAGTTTTACAGGTTTTATTTAAATCTGCCAATTGTGTATATTGTATATTTGTGAATAAGCTGTAATTTAACTAGTAGTTAGACGGTTAATTATTAGAGTTAGTGTAATAGTAATTAGTAGTTTGTATATATAATAGTTAGCATAGTTTATATTTAGTTTTTAGTTTATTTATTAGTTTGTTTTAATTAGATTAGTGTGTTAGTTAGTTTTTAGTTAAGTTGTTTCATTAGTTTTAGTTAGTTTAGTTTCTTTTATTTTAGTCTTAGTTAGTCTTAGTTTGTTTTATTTGTTTTAGTTAGATTAGTTAGTTAGATTAGTTTTCTCTTTGGTTTTCTTAGGATATTAGAGCGGCCAACGGAGTCGTTAAACCCGTCAGGGTGGTTCATTCCAAACGGCTTGGGTTATTTAGACAACCTCGGACCGGTTCCACTCTCTCAATTGACGGACGAACAATTTCGCCTGTCAACAAATGGCGCTAGAAGGAGGGCCTGAACTTAATTAATGGCACGAGGCGGTCACAAGACTCCTCCTCCACCTAATCACACACCTATAGTGACTAGAAGCCATTCACAAGATGATATTCCCCCTCAAACAACAACTACTTCAACCGAAGATCCACAGATCACAGTTGAGCCAACAACCCCTAATCCTACAGGTGATGATATCCAAGAGATCATTCGTCAATCTCTTATCAAAACACATAGTGCCTTAGTTAGTTTAAGGCGACGAAACCATCCGTGGGGTCAACCTTTGGACTTCTCCGATATCAAAGAACAGTTAGGTGATATCATCTCCTTCCTCTTCTGGGGGAGATTCCTCTTCTGTCGAAGGGAATCCGTCTTCTCAGCCTTCCACACCCACTACCCCAATGGAAAATCAGAACAACCCTGCTAGACCCTGGTTGGACCAGGATGCTGTAGTTGTACCTGGAGACAACACCCTTTACCTAAGCACCCGGAGAAATGGCTTCCCAAGTTTGATCCCGATTCGAAATAGATAGTCGAAGATCACATCAAAAAATTTATGTTAGCCATCAGACTTCGTAATGTTGAACATGAAGACGTTGTCTGTAGGTTGTTCCCTTATACTTTTGAGGGTAATGCATCCACTTGGTACTTTTCCCACCAACCTCATACCATAGTGTCTTGGGAAAAGTTTGAGTCATGCTTTTTGGAAAAATTCAGAGATGGTATACCTCCGGAAGTCTTATTCATGGATCTTTCGAACTTAAATATGAACCCAAAAGAAAAAGTTAAAGATTTTAATCAAACATTCTTAACGCTTAAAAATCGAATCCCTGCAGATTCTATGCCTGTTGAGAGTCTTGTAATATCTTACTACACTAAAGCTCTACATCAAAGTATAGCTATTTGGGTTAAACGATCTAAAAAGGCCACGTTGTTAGAAGCCTTCGAAGAGGCTACTCAGATTGAAAAAGACATACTTAGTCTCAAGGACTCTTCTAGCAACGAAACTGAGACTGTTCCTTATTCCAAAAAGAAGATTGAAATTCTCCCCAGACCTAAACAAAACAAAACACAATTTGAAAACTCTGATTTGGAAAATTTAACCAAAGTTGTACAAAAATTGTCTAATCAAGTTATAGATTTAAAAAGGTCGACTGAGGAAGCTTCTTCGAGTAAAGGACCCTACAAACCTCCTTTTCGAAAGCCTTTTCCTGCCAACCGGCCTAATCCAAACCCTGAAGGCTTGAACCTACAAAGTTTGCAATGCGCTCTCCAGACAATTCTAGGAGCCCAAGATGACTTGATGCCTCCTGAAATCCCTCAAGAGGAAGTCGAGAAGGAAACAACTCAAGAAGAAGAGTATTCTCCGAACATCTTTGGACACTTCTCGGATAGCATCTTTCAAGCTAACTTCGAGACTGTTCACCCTTATAACACTAGGAGTAAGACATCAAACAAAATCCTACCGAGAATACTACAACTTCACCTCCAAAGCCATCTAAATCAGTAGAAACTAAACAAAGTAATGTCGTCCCTAAATTAGATTATGATGTTGTCGAAGATCTAAAAAAATTAAGGGCTAATATTTCCATTTATGAGTTGTTGAAGTTTCCATTTTTGTTACAGAAGATGTTGCAAAATATTTCAGAAAATGGCAAGAATGGTAATTCAAATGGTAATAAGGTTGTGCAAAGAAAAGCTCCGAAAATAATCCTGATCCTCAAAATAAAGGAAGCCTTCCTATAGCACTTGTAAATAATGTAAATAACACAAATAATGTAGATAAAGTAACATTAGAAAATGCGGGTAAGAAACCATAAGTTATTACTCCTAGTACTCGCAAGAATGTACCTCCTTTTCTTTTAACTTTCGAAATCTTCAACATAAATGTACATAATTGTATGGTTGACTCAGGAGCATCATCAAATGTGATGCCTTGGTCTGTTTTCCAAAAGATTAACGCTGAAGTAGAACCATCTTCATTGAAAATCATACAACTTGATCGAACATATGTTAAAGTGATAGGTGAATTGAAAAATGTATTGATTAGATTATCGTCTAACCCAAAGGTTCATCAAGTTATTGATATAATTGTGGTGGATATTCCAGAAGTGTATGGTCTATTTTTGAGCAGGGACTGGTCGGAGCAGCTACATTGTTACTTCGCAACAGACTGGTCTCACTTATGGCTTCCAGAAAATGGTAAGCCCAACAAAATCAGGGTGAATCGTGAGTGTTACCTCAAGTTCACGGTAACAGACTTGAATGACCCCAATGAACCATACATACCTCCTGCTGATTCACCTGAAGTCCAAAGGATGGACACCTTCTTCGGAAATTTCATGGTTGAGGTTTCACCTATCAACAATCCTGAACAGTAGTCCGAGATCATAGCATGTACGCAACCAACAACTTCTATGCAACAGTCTCATGAGCCTGATGGAAATCAAATTTGGTCTCTATATTTCGACAGTCCAAATCTAAAGAAGGAGCTGGTGCATGTTGTGTCATTATCGATCCGGCAGGTAACGAGACATTATTGGCTTGTAGGCTAGAATTTGAATGTACTAACAATACTGCAGAATATGAGGCTTTACTGCAAGGTCTCAGAAAAGCCTTGGACATGCACATTCAAAATCTGGTTGTATTTGGCGACTCTAAAATAGTGGTTAGACAGGTAAGAGACTCTATACACTATATTTCTCCGCATCTCAAATGTTACCAGTCTGAGGTATGGAATTTAATGAAAAAATTTTCTGCTTTTAATATAAATTCCATCCCTAGATTAAATAATGTCGAAGCAGGTCTACTAGCTAATGTTGCCTCTAAACTTCTTCCTGCAGAAGGCTTATCCCCAAACGCATTCTCTGTGGAGCTGTTGTTTCAACCATCTGTTTCTGACAATATCACAAACTGGAGAGTATTTGACGATGATCAGCAGATCATTAACTTTCTGCACATGGAAGAAACCTTTCAAGGCGCAGTGATAGATGAACAAATGCACGACGATAATTTGCACGACTTTACGGTAATACCTAATCCGAAATCTCATGAATCTCTATCGGACATGGTAAATTTCATACCCAAATCTGTTGTTAGATTAGAAAAGTTTTATGATTTTGAAGATAAATTTAAAAAGACAGTCAATTGCAAAACCAATAGTTCCTCATTGTCTTATGAAAAAGTAAATTTAGGGACTAGTGAAAATCCTCAGTGTATCAACTTAGGCTTGGGATGTTCTAGACAAGAAAAAGTTGCTTTTGTTAAATTATTTAAGGAATTTAAGGATGTCTTTGCATGGAATTATGATGATCTTAAAACATTTGATCCTAATATTATACAGCATGTCATCCCGATGAAGTCCCAAAGCTTACCCTTCCAACAGAAACTGAGGAAAATGCATCCTAAATTAGAACCGACCATTCAAAAAGAATTGAATAAACTCCTAAGTGCTAAAATAATTTTTCCTTTTAGACACACTCAATGGGTATCCAACCTCGTCCTAGTTCGGAAGAAAAACGGGGAAATTCGAATTTGTGTCGATTTCCGAAACCTCAACAAAGCGTCTGACAAAGATAATTATCCTGTCCCACCCATGGAATAGATTCTTCAACAAGTATCTGGTTCCAAGAGGCTATCCTTACTGGATGGTTTCTCTGGATACAACCAAGTCTTGATGTCTCCGCCAGACCAACTAAAAACTACCTTCCATACCCCGTGAGGCACTTATGCTTATCGCAAAATGCCCTTTGGATTGATTAATGATGGTGCTACCTTTCAGAGAGCAATGGACATTGCTTTTAGAGGTTTAATCAATCACTCCATAGTAGTCTACTTATTTGATGTGACCGTTTATTCTAAAAACAAAGACAATCATCTAGCTCACTTACGAGCTGTTCTGCTACGATGTCGTAAATACGACATCTCCTTGAACCCCAAGAAGTCCATCTTTGCAGTAGAAAAAGGTAAATTACTAGGATTCATTGTGTCTAGTGATGGGATGATTATTGACCCCGAGAGGACTCAAGTCATCGCTAAACTTCCCCCACCTACCTCCAAAAAATCCACGTAGTCTTTCCTAGGCCAGATTAATTTTGTGAGAAGATTTGTCCCCAGCTTCTCCGAAATGGTCAGGCCTCTCCAGATTCTGATTAAGAAAGACACCCAATATCACTGGGGACCCACAGAAAACGAAGCTTTCAATGCTATAAAGAAGGCCATAATAGACGCTCCGTCTCTCGTGAGTCCTGATTTCTCTAAGGACTTTACACTCTATACTTTTGCCTCTGATCGTTCCTATGATGTAGTCCTAACTCAGAAGAATTTCGAGAACAAAGAAGTACCTATTGCCTTTATGAGCTCTGCTTTCAAAGGTGCTAAACTTAACTAGCCAGCGGTCGATCGGCAAGCCTACGCTGTTTTCAAAGTAGTTAAGCATTTCCGGTCCTATCTTTTGAAGTCAAGGACGAAGGTCATTATCCCCTACCCTGTCGTTATGAACTTGTTAGTGCAAAAGGAGTTAGGAGAGAAAAGAGCCAACTGGGTCACCTCCTTACAGGAGTATGACTTAGAAATTACCCTAGCACAGATCGTGAGAGGCCAAGGATTGTGTAAGTTGGTTGTTGATTCAGAAACAGAAAAGCAAGAAGATAGTGATACGTCAAACCTAGAACAATGCGATCAATGTTTGATTTGTTGCACGTAAAACCTCGTAAGTCCTTGGTATGACGATATTAGAATTTGTCTTGAACATGGATCAGCACCCTATCACCTTGACCCCACCAAGAGAAGAGTGTTAAGACTAAAGTCTGCATCCTTTCATCTAGTTAACAGTATACTGTTTCGTCAGAATTTTGACGGCGTACTGATGCGCTACCTCGAAAAAGACGAAGAAGAAAGAGTCTTGCTTGAGTTGCATGCAGGAGAAGATGGTGGTCACTTCGGTGGCGATACCACTTCTCATAAGGTTTTAAGAGCCGATTACTACTGGCCTACGCTTTTTAGGGATGCCCATGACTTGTGCCGTAAATGTGTCATATGTCAGAAAGCATCAGGGCAGTTGCAAAAACCATCCTTCCCCTTGCAACCCATTTCAGTCGGTTCTCCTTTCCAGCAATGGGGCCTTGATATCATAGGTCCTATTAACCCTCCATCCTCAAAACAACACAAGTATATTGTGATATCCACAGACTACTTTACTCGATGGTCTGAAGCCGCCGCGCTAAGAACTGTTAACACAAGTAAGGTGATTGCTTTTCTAAACTCGAATATCATCACTTGTTTCGGTATCCCTGATTGTCTAGTCTTTGATAATGCTTCATACTTTTCTTCTCTAGAGATGAGTGAGTTTTCTTTAGAGAAAGGAATAAAACTGAAGTATTCTACTAGTTACTATCCCTAGGGCAACGACTTAGAAGAATCAACAAATAAGAACTTGATCAAATTTACCAAGGGAATTGTGGCTGAAAATCACAAGAACTGGCACAATGCACTGCTTAATGCGCTGTGGGATGATAGGGTAACACCCAAAGCTGCTATAGGTAATTCCCCCTTTTTTCTCGTTTATGGCAGAGAAGTCATTCTGCCACCTCACATTCTTCTTCCTTCGCTTCAATTGTCACAAAAATTCCAAGAAGAAGATTTTCCCCCTTTAGAAAGACGTATTAATGCTTTGATAAAGTTAGAAGAAGTAAGAACCCAAGCTAAGCGTAAGTTAGATCAACATCAACAACTGATTAAAAGCTGGTTCGATTCTAATTCTGTTTCTGATAGGAATTTTGAAGTAGGCAACCTCGTCCTGAAGTGGGACAAACCACACGAAGGAAAGGGTGAGTATACCAAGTTTCAAAATTTATGGCTTGGGCCATTTTTGATTGCTGAAAAAGTTGGGTCCTAGTTCCTTTCGATTGCAGAATCTTGAAGGGCAGCTTGACACCTATCCGGTGAATGGCCAAGCCCTGAAAATATACTTTGCTTGATTACTACCCATGTATATTATGTAAATATTTCCTTTTTTTTTACTTTTCCTTTGTTTTCATTTTTGGTTTTGATTTGGATTGATCAGTTTTTGTGTTTTTGGAAAGATATGCATACATAGACACTAGTTCTATTCATGCAAGGAATATAATCCATATCCAACATTCTCCCACTTGTTGTTTTCTTTGCATACAAGGGGTTACAAGGTTACATCGTCAACAATCCAGGGCAACAATGCTCATAGATCCTCTACACCAAGAGAACTTCTCTGTGCTCATATAAATTGGTAATGAATCTGCAACATTCTTCAAAGTGTCCACCTTCATCAACAACACATTTTTTTCTTCAACCATTTATCTCACAAACTGATATTGAACATCAATATGCTTTGTCTTTGAATGACAAGATGGGTTCTTTACTAGAAAACATTCACTCTGAATGTCACAATCTATCGTTACAACTTGTTGTACCAACCCAATACCTGAACACAATATTTGTAACCATATTTCCTCCTTGCTTGCATGAGTGGTTTCCATGTATTCATCTTATGTAGTTGGAAGTGCCACTAGAGAATGTATTTTTCTCATCCAACTGGTTTATCCTCTAAACAGGTTAAAAACATAATTTCTTTTAGATCTTCTACGATCCAGATCTCCATCCCAATCTGCATACAAAAAGACATCTATGTCCAACACTTTATCCAAACCTGTTCTTCCTTGGTAGCACAATCCATAACTAGTAGTGCCACACAAATACTTGAAAACCCTCTTTAATGGTATCCAATGCTCCTTCCCTAGTTTTGACATATACCTTCTCAAAAATCCCACTGCATGTGCAATGTCAGGTCTAGTACAGACCATTGCATACATCAAACTACCAACTGCACTTGCATATGCAACACGAGACACATCCTCCTCCTCTTCCTTTGTCTTGGGACAATGATCCACATACAACTTTACACATACAAGAATAGGGACCCTGATCAATTTACATTACTGCATATTAAACCTATGGAATATTGTTTCGACATATTTTCTTTGATTTAATGAGAGTTTCCTATTTTTCCAATCTCTTTTAATTTTCATGCCCAAAATGAAATTTGAAGCACCAAGATCCTTCATGTCAAATTTAGAGGACAAATTAGTTTTCACATCTTGGATAATCTCCTTGTTGTTTCCTATATATCAACAACATGCCATCCACATACAAGACCAAATAAATCAAATTATCACCAATTAATTTAAAATGGACACAATGATCTTCTTTGCTTCTTGTGAAGCCAAGTCCCAACATATAAGTATCAAATTTTGTATACCACATCCTTAGTGATTGTTTTAAACCACACAAGGACTTTTTCATCTTGCATACCAACTCCTTCTTTTCCTTCACAACAATGCCTTATGACTGCTTCATGTATATTTTTTCTTCCATATCCCCATGTAGGAATTATATCTTCACATCCATCTATTCTACTTGAAAATCAAATGCAACATCAACACATAACATAAATATAATAGAGGTTAACTTGGCAAAAGGAGAACAAATCTCACCAAAATCAATTCCCTCAACCTGGGAATAACCCTTTTCTACTAAACGATCTTTGTATTTCTCCACTTTTCCTTCTTCATTCATCTTCCTTTTAAATACCCATTTCTTGCCAGTGAGATTTCTTCCAGTCGACAAATCCACTAGATCACAAACCTCATTCTTATCCAAGGATGTCATTTCTTCAACCATGGCCTTTTTCCAGAGTTTTCAATCCTCTGAATCCACTTCCTCCCTAATATTTCTAGGATCATCATTAGTAATAGACAAAGCAAAATTTGAACATAAACCAGGAAGAGTATACCTTTTCGGAAACCTTTTTTCCCACCCCAATCTCCTCAATACTGGATTATGATGATCTTCTTCTTCTGATTCATGTTCTTCTGTAGAGATTGATTCATCATCCTTTGGCTCAAACTCTATTTTCTCTGGTTCTTCCTTACTTGGTAGGACTTCCTATTTGACAACATCCTTCATTTCTCTAAATGCCACATCTCGACTATACACAACCTTCTTTTTTGGGTTCCAAAGATTATAACCTTTGAGACCATCTGTATACCCAATAAAGATACACTTTTCAACCTTCTTATCTATCTTACTCATGTTTTCGTTTGGAACATGAACATAGGAATCACAACCAAATACCTTGAGATGTGTGAGAGAGGGTTTCTTACCAATCCATATCTCATGTGGAGTCTTGTCATCTAGTGCTAATGAGGGTGATCGATTGACCAGGTAACATGCAATACCCACTACCTTTACCTAGAATTATTTCCTTAACTCGGCAACATTGAGCATGCACCTTTCTTTTTCCATCACCATCATGTTCATCCTTTCTACAACTCCATTTTTCTGAGGAGTATATGGATTATTTTTCTTCCTTGATATACTACACTTCTTATAAAACTCCTCAAATTCATTCTCGTAGAACTCTCCACCATTATATGTCCTCAACACCTTAATTCTTTTCTTTGTTTGATTCTAAATAAGATCCTTAAACTCTTTGAACCTGTCAAATACTTTAGATTTATTTCAAAGGAAATATATCCACGTATTCCTCGAGAATTCATCTATAAATAAGACATAGTACACATATTTTCTTAATGACGGAACCAACACAGGTCCAAACACATCACTATGCACTATCTATAAAATTCTTTCTTCCCACATTGCACCATATGGGAATCTTACTTGATTATGCTTCCCATATACACAATGTTCAGAGAAGTAAAAATCCATAGAGAAGTTATAAATACCTTCAACCATACCTTTATCGTGTAATAGTCGAATACCCTTCTCTTTGATATGACCCAGTATTTTATGCCACAACATAATCTTTTCTCTAGAGACCGTAGGAGTTTTTTCTTCTTCTTCTCCAATATCAGGAACAATGGAGCCATTATACCCATTACTAATAGTTCATCCTTGCAGCTTCTATAGAGTTCTAATCTGAACTCCCTTCAGCAACACCATTGCTCCTCGAACCATCCTGCAGGTTTCTTTTTAAAATACTGTTTTTACCCCTACATCGTCCATTTTTCTTACAAAAAACAAATTTCTGGCGAACATTGGGATGCACAGAAAACCACACAGTGTTCTAATCCTTCCATCTATGAGCCTCAACTTGAATTTCCCTTGTCCTATGATTCTAGTTGTCGAGTCATCACCTAGGAAAACATTACCTCCATCATACCTTTCATATTCACAAAACCACTCCTCGTGTGGAGTCATATGAAAGAATTCACCTGAGTCAACCAACCATGCCTCATGATTTGCATGTGTGCTTGAAGAAGCCAAATACGCATCCCCTCCCTCTTCCTTGGAGGTATTTTCTTTTGTAGAGGGAGCACCTTCAGATCCCTTCACTTTCTCAATGCTTTTGGATCTACATTTCTTATTGAAGTACCCTTCTTTCCCACATCTCCAACATACGTTCACAAACTTTCTAGGAGATTTAGAGATACCCTTATACCTAGATCTCCCACTTGAGGACTTATATCTATTTCTTTCCTGGGAGCGTCCTCTTGCAAATAATGCATCTGTGCTCTATCCTTCCATGTTCTTCCGTCTCATCTCCTCTGAAAACAAGGATGAGACCACATCCTCAAAACTCAAGGTATTTGTATTACTACCTATGGACACAACTAGACTATCCCATGAGTCTGGTAAAGAGAATAGTAAATTGATACACTTATCTTCATCTGAAATTTTAATTTCAACAAATAATAACTAACTTACCACGGTATTGAAAGCATTCAGATGCTCTGTCATAGAGTCTCCATCTCTCATCCTTAGGTTATACATCTTCTTTCGTAGGAACAATTTATTTACCAGAGAATTAGAATGATACAAGTTCCCCAACTTAACCCATAACTCCTTGGTTGTAGCTTCCCCTGAAACATTCAGTAATACTAAATTTGAGAGAAACAATCGGATTGTGCTCTTCGCCTTCCGATCCAAATTTTTCCATTCATCTTTTGACGTTACTGTAAGTGCAGTACCTAGATCCACCACGATCCACTGATCTCTATCTACCAATAGATATTCCATCTTGAGCTTCCACAGCTCAAAACTTTTCATATTAAATTTCTCAATCTCTATTTTCAAACTGCTTGCCATTTATTTTCACTTGAAGAATCAATACTGCATATCTCCCACTGTAAAAAGGCTTATCACAGTCCTGAGCCAAACCCCTGACCACAAAGGCATCCCTTTGAAGCCAATAATTTCTCTGATACCAAATGTAGATTTCTACCTTGTACAATATTTTACCGCAAAGATATTTTCAATAAAAGAATAGAAAAGATATAATGGAAAATACACACATTACACAGATATTTTTCCCCTGGAAACCCAAACTGGGAAAACTAACATATTCTATATTCAATCACCATACATTTTTTACAATACAATATACATATAGGAGCCAGCATCATCCAAAACCCTAATTTAGTGGCATGGATTAGTCAACAAACTTAATTCCTTAACTGAAAATAGAAAACCATCGGCGAAAAACCATGTGCTGAAAAACTTCCCAAAAATGGACATG
>JZKD02S0699936.1:258098-269786 GCA_000966675.3 Picea glauca
ACAATGCTTTTCGTTTAGATTTGCCTCCATATATGCAGATGTATGCAGTTGTTAATGTTGAGAATTTGAAGTTGTATGAGCCTCCATTGATTTATGATCAAGGAGAGCATGTTCAAATTCCTTCCATAGATGATTTTTCTCCAGGGTATCTAACAGAACTGTAGGAAGACACCATCCTTGATAGGAGAATGCGAACTTCTAAGCGAGGAAATGTGGAGTATTTGCGAGTTGGTCTTAAAGGGATGAATCCAAGAAAGGCCAAGTGGATTGAGGTTGTAAGGGTGAGGGAACTTTACCCTCATATTCACATAGACTGAGATAGTCTTTTGGTGGTCCAAAAGCTTCCCAATGGGGAGGTGTGATCAAGGGATCAAATTTTGCTCAATTTTCAAAGTGCTTGGAATGCGACGAAAATAGTTCCATTGCGTCTGTCTCGTCTTCCTGATTCCGATGGTATATTTACTTTCTCAAACGGAGTCCGTATGGAGAAGATATCGCGATCTGTTCGCCAAGGCAAACAGGCAAAAATTTTGGATGCTGACTGTACTTGTCCGTATAGTTCGTACAGTCTGTACGATGATGTGTCAAGTGGATGAAGTGGCACACTTTCATTGGTTGATGGTTATCGAATCAGGGAATGACACATGTCATTGGTGGCCAATGATGTGAGGACACGTGGCCCAATCCATTGGCGCCACGTGTCACTCGTTGACTGGTTGATATGTTATGTAAAACTAATGGAGGTCGCGGGGTTCGACCCCCGTACCTCCCATAGAACAAACCTTTACAAGCCACCGCTAACCATTATGCCGCCCATTATTCCTTGTCATATATGTTAGCACAATTATATTTAAGTTTGAGTGTTGTGCTAAACGGAAAGGGGGGCGGGCCGAGGCCTAGCCCCAACCCATGGTTTCATTCCACACCATATAACCGTATTATAATATGTTTGTGCGCGGGTATATATAACAATGAAACAAATTTTGTAACCATATATTAAAATGTGGCGCGGTTATAACATTTGCGCACGGGTTTTGATATGACCCACGGTTCTTTTATATATATTACATATGACCCCGAGTTGGAGCACGGGAGTCGGTTTACACGGTTTTCAAACGATTAAATCACCTTTTATCCATGCGCGAGGTCACATGGCCATATGCCCAGGTGCCGAGGTGGTTAGGGGCTGGCGCGCCCTTAACCGTTCTACGGTTTGCACCGTTGGCGCGGTTGCGCCCGGTGTTGGGTTTTTGCGCTTAAAAGAGCATGTGAGCCAGGCTCATGGAAGAAGGGTATGAATTGTAGAACCAAATACAACAAGCTTGAAGAGGGAGACTTCCAGGAGGCCTAACTTCTTCATTTTTTGACCGATTGAGGTGCCGAAATAGCCCAGACATGGGTTTTGGGACACTGGGAAGCCATTGGAGCAGTTGGTTTGTCTGTTTAAGCATTGTAAGACATGTTTTTGAGAAATTAATAATAATGACCCATTGGAAGCTGGACCAGGAGATGTAGCCCAGAAGAGGGGTGAACTCCTTTATCAATTGTTGTGCACATGTGTTTATGTTCAATGTTTATGTTGTTGCCTATGTGTAATTTACATACGTAATCCTTAATTTATGTGTTGCAAATTGATCCTGTTGCTTTAAACACATAACATTTCACTTGCAATAATTTTTCAAGTTTTTCAAGTCTTCTTCAATTTTAGATCACAGTAATTCATATGAATACTCTATGTTGAATGTGTTTATGGTTTAAATGCATGTGGGTTAAATAACATCTGTATGATTTATGTACAAAGTGGTGTTATAGTCTTCTTTTAAGAGCGACTAAACCTTAGTAGCAGAAAAGGTGCGCTACATTAAGAACATGAAAGTGTAATCATTGGTTCAAGGGGAATTTGAATTCATTTTGGCATTATCCTAGAGAATTACACCATGTTTAAAAAGGGGGGAAAAATACAGAGTGCTAGGTTGTTATTCTTGTAATCGAGGGTTGAGTTGCTTGTATGTAATTTTGTTGTGAAAATTTTCCATTGAGAATCCTTATAGATCTCAGCAATGAGATTTTCATGGCCAATCTATACTAGATCCCAGGAAAGAGGTGTGATATCTTGAGGGACGAAATTGTAGAGAAGGGTATCTACCCTTTGGGTTGTGTAGACTAAAGAGGGGAAGAGAGATGGTGATTTGGGATGGTTGGGTGAGTGAACAAATTGTGAAACTAGTGCGTAATTGGGCTAAGAGAGTGCACTATAACCAACTAGAGGAGATTTTTTTTCCTTGTGTACTCATAGCCCTAGATCAGGGGTGGCATGTTGTAGAAAGCATTGGTGAAAAAGTACCTATGACTGGGACGAACATCCCACGTCTACATCCAATTGTGTAATTTATTCATTAAAGATAATTATTATGGTTTATATTTTACTTTATGTTGTTTATGCTATGCATTTTATGTGTTATATGTAGTTATACTCATTAACCAATTTTGCATATGTAATTTTAAATGTTTAATGTGAATTGCATGAATTTGACTGCCATTTTGCATGCATAATGAATCATATAATAGGTTAGAGAACAAATGGTATTAGAGTTTGTAATTATGGTGAAAGGTTTGGAAATTGGACAAAATTTCTAGTACCCCACCATTAGAGTGGGTACATGGGTGTTTCGATATGCTACATAGTCATTGCAATTGATCAAATTACTTATATGAGAGTTCCCACAAGTCTCAATCTAGTTTTCAATATTAAGATAATACTTATGATACCTATCATAATTGAATTACTAAATCTACTATTGTTGAGAATTCTCATAACATCAAACACTTTAATTTCTTTAGTCACACCAAAATATTAACACCTAGTTCATGTTAGAATATAAGTGGATGTGCTCGTTTTACCATTGACAATATCTCTATTGTTACCCAACCATAGGCTGAAGCCACCCTCAGAGCACCTTAACCTTGATAGAGAATCACTCCAGAAGAAAACCTTAGGCTAGATAGCCAAACAAAGGGTAGCACACCTTTCCCCAAGGATAGAGCACCAACAAGAGCTGATCAGATAGTCCAAACCCTAGCCAAGAGATATTCCAAGCCAAAACTTAACTGCTAGCTGCAACAGCTCCACTGACAACTCTCCTCAAACCTGCGCACAAAACTGGGCACTGCAGTGCACACAAGTTGTTTCTCTGCAATTCTGAGACTACCTACCAGAATGAGAACTGGCCTCCTGTATTTATACTAATTATGGCTAACTATCTGGGCCGACTTCTCATTCTGGGTATCTATCTTCTCAATATATATTATTATTTCTGGCCGACTTCTTCTCCTGGAGGCTAATAACTTAATATAAATTATCTTCTCGAGTGGACAAGTCTTCTAAGGTTATTAGCCAACTCATTAGGGTTTCTTCTTTCTTCTCGGAGTATTCTATCCTTGTCAGGTTTACACGTGGAGGTAAATACCTCCCGTAGCTACCATAATATCAACACTCCCTCCTAGCTAGGGAGGTATTATAGGTAATGGTCTTGAGCACAAAACATACCATTCACCCGGTAGCATCAACATAGTTATATAGACTAGATCATGACTAGATCATGAGCACCATCATTATCATCAACTGCATCATCTATCGAAACCATACTCTATCTAAGTAATCAGACATGATGCTCACTCCACAGAGTGATACAAGAGCTATTCTTCTAATCTAGAAGAGTAAATGTTTTGAACCATTTTCTGTCTGGAAAATCTTTGTTCATCATTCATCTAGCTGATAATTATTTCCAACAAATTGTTGATAGTCTTCAAGGCAATCATAACAAAATAGAACACAATTGTGTCTATCCATACAAGTACATAACTACAATCCAGTGGTACAATACCACACCAAGTAGCACACAAGTACTTGATCAGTAACATATAGTCCCGAATAGTGGAACACATCCACCACAGTAGTATACATCTACTGTCATGCAGTCTTCATAATAATCATCTGATATCAACCTGCACAGAAACAATGTTATGATATAAACTGAATTATCTGGGCCAATATTTCACTCACATCTATGAGATCTAAAAGAGTATCTGCCCTCAAAAAGGTAAAACATCAATGATGAGCTGTCTGGACTATTCTTCTCAAGCAAGGAAGAATAATTATCCTGATTTATGAACCTCGACCATTCCCCACCCTGGGCCATTCTTCCTACCCTAATCAAAGTGCACCCTGAAGAGAATGTATAAACCCTAAGGAACTCTTGTCCCTGATTGTTGAGCCTGGACCATTCCCCACCTTGGGCCATTCCTCCTACACTAATCAAAGTGCACCCTGGAGAGAATGTATAAACCCTAAGGAATAACTCTCTAGACCATTTCCTCTGTTAACCACAAGAGGAAAAGACTATCCTGTATCAACCTCCAAAATGGACCATTCCTCATGTTAACCACAATGAGAAATCATTGTCCGGCAAGGCGGGCCAATATTCTTGAGTAACCCTCAAGAAGAGAGACTTCCCTATACCACTCCCCATTTTAAACACAATGGGAAGTCGTTGTCTATGATACATCAACAATCTAGACCATTTCCCATGTTAACCACAATGGGAAGTCACTGTCTGTCAGAAATCTCAATCCACTTTCTGAACTGGAAAGGAAGTTGCTCATCCTAGACCTTTTTTCAAACTGAAAAATGATTGTCCATAAATCAATACATATCAGTGCTCCCTCCCAACCTATGATTCATCTCTTCCTTTTTCAATAAGTAAGTCGTCTCCATGAGCTCCATCTTGAGTACGCAAACTCTTTCATCTTGGATAGAAGCTTTACCAAGATGTCTATTTATTTGCTCATCTATGGAGATGTGTATTGGAGAACCTCTTTCTCCTTTATGAACTTCATCACGGATAATGTAATGCTTGATTTCAAATGTACTTCGTTCTGGAGCACTGGTTTTTCTTTGAAGGCTTCATGTAGCTCTGATCAATAAAGTATATCATTGTTGGAACACTGGAACATATCCATGTGGCACTTCTTCTGTCATCATGAGATCTGATCTACTGAGTAATCATCTTGATACAATATCTTTGTTATAAAGAATCTTCACCACGCTTCTGCTGTGCATTGGAGGTTCTTCACCAAGTTATCTTCTTCCATCTATATACAAGAGTCTTGTTCTGGTATGCCTCAAAGTCTTGAGGTTTCCCTTCATATGCTCTTTGTTCAATTGCTCTGGAGAACAGTCTTTGCATTCATCTTTATGTAGCACTCTGTAGCACTCTAACCCATGGATGATATAATGACTCATGTAGAGGTATGTTTGTTTTACCAGAACGAGCAATCATCATAGTCTTCTCCCTCCGTCTGGGAGAACCTCTAGTTCTAAATATTGCAATGCTTTCATTTATAAGTCTTCTGTACATTGTTCTTCATCACAACTTTCAGTTCTTTTTTATTGCTTTCATATTAGGTTGGTAATCTTGTGATTCTCGATACAATGACTGTTTGTTCATGCTTCTCTTCTTTCTTGGAATCTTCATGTTCTTCCTCATGTTTTTCTTTAGCTTTTGGGTCCATGGAGTTTATTATAGATTCCATGCCCTAAAGATTCCACTTCTTTCTTTTATCATAGGATCACGGATCTGGATGGACAACCAGGGATACTTTAAGGCTTCTCTTCAAAGAAGACTTCTTTTGAGGTTGAATTGAGCACGTACTGTCTTTCATGGTTACTACCATGGATATATACTTCATCATCTTCAATGGATCATAGGATTATCTCCCTCCTAATCCTTTCTTCATGTATGAGTGCATATAATTGGCTCCCTTCGTCTAACAGAGTCCACACTTTCGTCTGCATCCTTATTGTCTTCTGCAATATGTAATTGGCTCTCTCTGTCTAACCAAGTCTGTGCTTTTGTCTTGTTTTCTCCTACAAAACCTTCTAAGTCTTTCTCCAATTTCCTCTTGATTGTTGACTTATTTATGTCTTTTCTTCTTCTAAGTCTATTCATGATTTATTCGACTTATCTTGCAATAGCTTCCACATGATTTGTTTGATGTATTTCATTATTTCATGTATTATCTAATGATATCAATCCTTATCTTGTTGTTCTTCCATCGGTATAGTTCTTCTTGGAACACATTATCTTCCAGGAGATAGATATACAAGATATGTATAGAGACAATGAAAACAAGATATGTACAAGAACTAAGAAGAGTATTGTTACCTTTAGAAGAAGAAGTCTCTTTCATCCTGCTTAGTCTTCTTTGTAGGTTCCTTTTCTTCGGCAATTGATGATTCGTGTTTCTCCTTCCTTTTCTTTACCTCGGGACAATGATTCTTGTAGTGGCCATACTTTCAACAGTTGAAGCATTGTACTTTTGAAATGCCTTTCTCTTGATTCGGCTTCCTCCTTGAACCAAACTTCCTTTTGTTCCCAAAATTCTTAAATCTTGCTGTGAAGGCTTGATCATCGTACTTCTTTTGGGTTTTCTCTTTTGAACTGATCCTTGATTCTTCTTGAGCACAACATGTCCAAAGTTCTTCAAATGTCGGATACTCCTTCCTTGTGTTCATGCTTGCGGCCAATGCATCCCATGTCTTGGGAAGACCATTGAGTACTATGTTTACCAATTCCTTCTCTGAAATGATCTCTTCAATAGCTTGTAGTTGATCTCTTAACTGAGAGATTCCCACCTAGTATGATGTTATGTTGTCATCATCATTCATCTTCATGTTACAGAGCTCATTCTTTAGACTCATTACTTGTCCAATGTTTCTGACTGAGAAGAGGTTTTTTAGGGCATCGTACATCTTCTTTGATGAGTCAAGATGGGAGATGTAGGGTATCAAGTGGTATTTTATAGAATCCACTGTGATACTCATGGCATTGATGTCACCGTCTTTGAACTTCTCCATAACTACAACGTTATGTGGTTCCTTCTCTTTTCCTTCTTCAAACACTAGTTCCACGATCTTTCCTTTCACGATATTCAACACTTTATTATTGGCAAGGATGAGGTTGATCCTTGTCTTCCACGCTCTGAAGTTAGAAGCTCCATCTAACTTATTCTTTGACTTCATAGAGTAAGTCATGGCTTCTTTGACTTGGTCAACCCTAGATTTGACCAGAAACTCAAACTCGACGTCTTGGCTTGCTGCGAGTATCAGGAGATGCACTAGGCTAGGGTGCACTGATCTATCCAGAAATTAGGTCAATCCCTTCATTTAAAGTGCCTCAACAAGAGGTTTAGGGTTTCTACAACTGCACCTGCTAGTAACCCTAGCGACAATGCTATGGTGACTGCTCCTGCTAGAAAATCTAGCGACAGTTCTTCAACGAGCTTAATATCCTCATGTCTATGTTTCCTTCGAGTGGTTAGACTGAATGAAGGAGGTGTGGGCCCATAACCTGTTAGAATATAAGTGGATGTGCTCATTTTACCATTGACAATATCTCTAATGTCACCCAACCATAGTCTGAATCCACCCTCCGAGCACCTTAACCTTGATAGAGAATCACTCCGGAAGAAAACCCAAGGCTAGATAGCCAAACAAAGGGTAGTGCACCTTTCCCCAAGGATAACGCACCAACAAGAGATGATCAGATAGTCCAAACCCTAGCCAAGAGATATTCCAAGCCAAAACGTAACTGCTAGTTGCAGCATCTGCACCGGCAACTCTGCTCAAACCTGCACACAAAACTAGGCACTACAATGCGCACAAGTTGGTGCTCTGCAATTTTGAGACTGCCTGCCAGCATGAGAACTGGCCTCCTATATTTATACTAATTCTGGCTAACTGTCTAGGCCAACTTCTCATTCTGGGTATCTGTTTGTTCAGTATATATTATTATTTATGGTTGACTTCTTCTCTTGGAGGCTAATAACTTAATATAAATTATCTTCTTGAGCCGACAAGTCTTCTAGGGTTATTAGCCAACTCATTAGGGTTTCTTCTTTCTTCTTAGAGTATTCTATCCTTGTTAGGTTTACACGTGGAGGTAAATACCTCTCGCAGCTACCATAATATCAACACTTCCCACTACTCCTCATGCATCATTAGAGAAGCCCTTGAAATGGAAAAAAAAAATAACAACATTAATCAATAAGATGATCGCAAAATCAGCTAGCCACTCTTGGAAGCACATCATCCATCATCTTCAACACTAATCATTTCTTTCATCTTTTCCTACCCCATTAATGCTCTTATCCTCTTACTCTTAGAACATATTTCTCTTTTACTATCTCTTGTCATCAATTCATCTCTCATAATTCATCTCTCATATAATTATGCTAAAAAAAACATTTATATATTTTATTTTAATTATCCTCTTCTATCCAATCTTATCTTTTCTTGTTTAATTTATTTGTAATTAATTATATATTTATTTCTTTCCTAATCATTATTTAATTAATTTGTAATTAAGTATATATTTCTTTCTTTCCTAATTTTATTATTTCATCTTAATCCTCTCATGTCTTTTTTTTGTTTTTTATTTTAGTTCTAAATTATTTTATTATTTCATATAACATTTCTTCATATAAACACTTTTTATTTACTATTCTCTCTTTTACATTATTATTATTATTATTATACATCCTTTATTTGTTTTGGTCATTCTTTACTCTCTCAAAATTTATTAAAACTATTAATAAATAATATATATTAACAAAAAATATTTAATTAACATATTTCCACTACATATATAATTATAATTTATATTAATATACTAATTCTTTTGATATATATATTTTCCTCTAAAAAATAGTTAGAAATTTATTTTTGTTTGCTTGTCTTTTACATGTTGGCTAGCTTGTGGTTTAAGAAACTACGATCCAAGGGTATATAAGTTGTCAAAATCACCCATCTAAGAATGACACCCCACTTGGACCACACCAACCCTTAACATGACATAATTTTTTTAAATGTCTCCTTGTGACTACAATAAATTTCTAACATTAACTACCTTACAAAAGAAAAACCTCAAAATCCAATCATGCTAATAAAATTTAATTAATTAAAAATATAAAATAATCCCTTATCATTTAATATGAATTAAAAAATATAATAATAATTAACATAATTAACATCTATTACCGTACATAATCGAAGTGGCATGTTATACCCATATTAAAAACAATCATACGAAGACGAAGAGCACAATCGATATAGATGCTAAAAGAAAGTAAATGATGGTATTAAACTTTTTATAATACTTTCATCGTTACAAAATTCCAGAGAATGTTTAAAGATGTACTCAGGAATTAAAAAAATAGGCAACCATATAAAGACACTGGAAAGAGCACACGCAATACATATCGGGAAAGAAAATACAAAATCAAAGTCTTTATAATAGTTTCTATCATTAAAAAATTCCCACGAATGTTTCGCGATGGACTGAAGTCCTAGAGAAATTATAAATTATAAACTATAGTCGACCTTAACAACAATACGCCATCAAGTGAGATAAATAATCCCTACACAATGCTACAGCATCAATATTACTCGATTAAATTTTTTTGAAGATCATTTAAATATTAATATCCAAATCAAATATATACCTATAGTTATTTGTATCAAATTATTCTTAATCAATAAATGGTGATAGCTTAAAAAAAATATAAGGTTCAAACAAAACGCCCCACACATATTAATTAGTAGAAATTTATTTATTGTTTTATTTTTTAATGTTTGGAGGTTTGTATATAGATTGTTTAAAATGTGTGGAACATATTATGTGAATTCGTCTATATGAGATATTAGTCCGTTACTCTTATCTTTCACATATTTGAATTAATTTTACAATTATAAAATCTTTTTCATAATTGTACTTGATTTAATTAAAAGGGGGAAATTACTTAAATAGGATTTTATAATTGTTTTTTATTTAACTAGAAGGAGGGGAAATTGCCTAAATATTGATGACATGGGAGGCTTAATAAGGTTTGTGCCCAACCATGCCACATTTCCAAGCATCTTAAAACATTATGAGCAACAAAAATACTTAAATCATGGATTTACAAGTATCAAAGTTTTTTTTGGTGCTATGGTGTGAGTTTAGAGGGAAATATTGTGCAAACCTATAAATGGTCAGCTAAAGGTTTGACTATGCTTGATGGTATATAAATGGCCTATAAATACATGATTGTATTATGTGAGGTATATGCTAATTTGGGATGTTTATGATTGATGAAATCACTTAAATATTATAGGTGAGTGAAATTAAGGTGATAACATATTTTTTTCCAAGATACAATGCTTAGGGAAAACCCCCGGGTACTTCCCTTCATTTCGAGGATGGTACCCAAGGTAAACCATAGATTCTTTAGGGCACAAGATCGTTAACAATGGGGGCTCAAAGCCATTTCAACAATATGCTCATAGTGAACTCGACATGTCACTTATGGGAATAAAACCTAGGTGTGGAGGATAACACTCTATCCATCCTAAAGCCACTCAAGCTATACCCAATTGACAGATTAAGGTGATAACATGTGCCCCCTAATGTGTGAGATTAAGAGCACATTATATAGACAAAACAAATCATGTGTTTCTTGTGCATGTAGCATGGAAAAAAGATATAAAAAGAGTTAATCATGGAGGAAGGAGATCTAATGGAGCAGTGGAGTCCACCTACAAGAAAAATAATGGTGAGGAGATACATGTATACAATCTCTTTAGAAATGAGGTGAGCATTGTCGTACTTGTGAAATAGTGAAAACAAAGCACAATATGAGATCATGGAGAGAGGAGCTAGACTGTGGTACATTTGAAAATGAATGTTCCCCAAAGGAGAGAAGAAATACAACAAAAGGAGGCCCATTGGAAAGGAGGGTTGAAACATGTAGAGAGCTAACTAGAGGGAATCCCACATTGGAGGCTTAAAATGGATGTTGAAAAAACCCATACATGTCTAGGGCTTTCAACTAGACCCAGGACACTTCTTCCATCAATGCGTATCCATCTTGACAATGTGATAATGAGTTGAGACCAAACATGGAAGAAACCATCTGATTAGAGCTCAATAATGAAAAACCCTACTTGATACGGGGTAACCCATTTATAATGATAATGGGTACCAAGGTTCTAGTATGAATCAGGCTAATGTGAATTGATATGATGAGTCAAACACTAGAGGGAACCATGCCATTAAGCATTAATGATGAAAAAACCATTACAAAAAATGAGTGATATTTCCAATGATGAAAACACTTATCGAGGTACTTGGGCATCTAAATAAGTCCCCATATTAAATGTGCTAGTGTCAGTAGGAGCAGATGGATTAGAGACAAGGATTGATGAATCCATAGAATCCAACATGAGGTGCATAACAAGTTGATAGATGTAATGAACTAGTTCTTGACATAATGAGATAAGATGACCAATGATTTAGAGACTTGGGACTTCATTTGAATGGAGCATGAAAAGATGATGAACTAGGAATCACCCTTAAATAAACATAAAGAATCAACCATGGGCATGCAGTGTATTCTGAGGAGGAATTTAATTAAAAGGCATAATAAGGACATAGATATAAAGTCACACTAATGGAAAGAAGAAGAATCTCAAATAAGGGTAATAAGTACATCAAGGGAAAAGGGGCTTTCAAATCTTGAGAACCATAGTGATGACTTCAACTAGATGGTAATAATGGGATACAAATGGCCATGGACTTCTGAAGATAAAAA
>JZKD02S0699959.1:0-15209 GCA_000966675.3 Picea glauca
GACGTGGGCAAAGAACACAATAATGTAATTGCCTTATCTTCATATTTGAATTTCACTCCCATGCTAGTCAACTGAACTAAGAGAGTATTAAAAGTATTTAAATGATCATCTATCTCCGTACCTTCCTTCATGCGCAAACTGTACAATTGTGTTTTTAGGAAAATCTTGTTTGTCAAGGATTTCATCATGTACAGGCTTTCCAGCTTCGTCCACAAACTGGCTACTATCTTCTCCGAGACAATATTGAACAGAACATCATCGGCCAAACACAGGTGTATGGCACTCAGTGCTCTTTCATCCATCTCATCCCAGTCATTATCTGTTATTGTCATAGGCTGCTTTGCTTTTCCCAAAAGTGCCTTCACCATGCCTTGTTGCACGAGCAGATCGTGCATCTTAACCTTCCAGATCTTGAAATTGGTCTTGCCGTTGAACTTCTCAATTTTGAACTTAGCACTCTGCGTCTTTGCCATTAGAGGAAACATTCCAAAAATCACCACTGCTTATAATAACCAAGACCCTTTGAAAAAACAAATATGTGTGGAGGAATGATGGTAAAAAACTCCAAAAGGTTTAGTAAAAAAGTTTAAACAAAACCTTTTAAAACATCCATCTTTTGTTTTATGGATACAATTTAATATTGAGTCAACCTTTTACCTTTTTTAAATTCCTCCACCCTTACAATATTTAATATCATAAAATTATAAAAAACTTCATACTTTAATCTTTTTCAAAGAAGAGCATACAACAATCTCCTTCATACCTTAACCTTAATACTTCGATTTTCTTGATTAAATGTTTAAGAACTGATTAATATGTCATACCACGTTTTAATATTGGTGCTCCCTTCTCACATACAGCCCAACACTGAAATAATTACCATGTTTTAACATTAGCACTCCCTTCCCGCATACAACCCAGCACTGAAATAATTTATTTCATAAAATTTTATAAGGCCACTACTAATCAGCGCTCCTACACTCCTTGACGCCCAGCGTTGATCAGCGCTCCTACACTCCTTGACGCCCAGCGCTAACTTGAAAACTGACGTTCCTTCCAGTCCTTGTTTTATGTGTAGAGATTCATCTCATCCTCCACGATTTTGACACTGTGGATGGCCTCACGGATATCCAACGCTTGCTCTAATACCACTTGTTGAAATTGCAAATGCGGAAAACACAATCACACAGATATTTTACGTGGTTCACCCAAACATTAGGCTATGTCCACCAAGGGAAGGCATCGGTTGTCTTATTATTCAGATAATGGAGATTACAACAGCGCAATCACACATCTCACTCACTCATGTCTTCCTTTACATAAATACATTTACACAGGAAACTAAAAATGAATGGGCTCCTATCCTTGGTCTCATTTAGTTAAAACCAATTAGGAATAATAGGATCTAAAATCCTAATATTGGGAATTTGTTGTCACTGTTTTAACAGGTTTTGGATGGATTAAAATATTTGATTTGACAATCTCCTTATTAAAATTGGATTGCAAGTTCTTATGGTTTATTGTTAAATTCAGTTTTATTATTAAAATTGAATTACAAGTTTTATGGTTTATTGTTATAATTAGTCTAAGGCCTTTAAGACATATAAACTTACAATTCATTATTATTCGTTGTATCTGAAGTCAATTCTTGACTTCAGAATAAATAAGATATGTAACCTCAACTCTAAGTAGAGAGATTAAATGTTTTGAATGTCTTCTTTGTGATCTTAAACTTACAATTCATTATTATCTGTTGTATCTGAAGTCAATTCTTGACTTTAGAATAAATAAGATATGTAACCTCAACTCTAAGTAGAGAGATTAAATGTTTTGAATGTCTTCTTTGTGAAAGTCTTTCATTAAGTAAAAAAATACACTATGTGTAGTCCCTAATGGTGGGAGGCCTCACGTGGGGACATAGATTACAATATTTGGGAATCTCTTAACTAAATGTATTCCATGTGGAAATAATTCACATCATATTCAAGCATGTGTTTTGGTACCTTGTCTTTGCTCAGTCATCTTGAAAATGACTTTATCTTCTCTATAGAAAATCTTTCCCTCATATATTTCTAGGAACAAAAACCTCATAGGGTGCAAGCTTTCTTGAACCATTTATTTTTCTTATTTGGAAACAAAGGAATGTTTGTTTGTTTAAAGGTGTTAAATGAAGAAATTTGAGGTACCAAAGGCTGCCAACATACGTCTTCCCTTTGACCTACTGTTGGACACTAAAATCAAGGTTACCAATTGTTTTCTCACTATTTTGGGATAGTCACTAAGTCTGATAGTTCTACCCAGAAAAACTTCCTTTAGTTATGTGATTTGATGTCCTTTTGAGGCTCTCTTTGCACGGGTTAAAATATGGTTTAGGATGACATAAAAGTTAGCACATGCATATAGCTCAAAACATCAAATACCCTTTAGGATATTTAACAACTAACACAACTAAAAGTACTAAGAAAACCATGACAAATGTACACAAGTGTTTTTGGTCAACATGACCCTAGAAAAAACCCCACGGGGAAAACCAATAAGAGAGATATATACATATATATGGAGATCTCAAAGAAAATGCTACGACAAGTAAATACATAAGGAACCTAATACAATCCAAGCTTCTTCTCAAGCTTGTAATGGAGTCTCTCAAACTTGTGCTTGCTAGCCTTAGACCAAGGCGCCCTTGCCTTGGTGCACCTCCTTCCCTTAATTGCCTTTTTGTTTTCCTTGAATGGTTTCCTTGAAGTAAAATCCCTTGCATTTGATGAGTGTGCCCCAACTCTCTTATGTGCCCTCCTCAATCCTTGTTGTGCCCCCAACTTTGGAGCACCCCCTCTCATAAGCTTGATGTGCCCTAATCTCTAGTGCACCCCCTCTCAAACTTGTATGAAATCTCTCATGCATACACTTCACCTTCAATCCTATGTGCCCAATGCAATGGTGCACCCTTCTTGCTTGAAGTGCCCCCCTACTCCAAGAGTGCACCCAACCTCAAGAAAACACCCATCTTCATACCATGTGCCCTTCTCCTCTCAAGAAGATGTGCCCTCCATGAAATATCCTCAAGAAACCTTGCACCCTTTGCTCCAAGTGCGCCTCCTTTGCTCCTTGAAACCCTCACCTCCTCTCCTCCTCTTCACTCAACTCTCTCAAGTGACAATAATGAGCCTCACTTTACCCTATTTCCTCCTTTAGCCTCTCTTAGGCCAAACCTATAATATCAAGGGCCTAGATTATATATATCCCAAGTCTAATCAATGGATGAGATCACATCTCATAAATCTCATTTGGAAACCCACTTTGACTTAAGTTTCCATAGTTTTCTTTATGTTATCTAATTCACTTTACTCAAGTGAATTAAATGTCACTTTACACTTCAGTGAGTAATTTCACTCTATAACTTAGGTGAATAAAGTCAAAGTGAAATTAGAACATAAAGTAAAGTGTGAGGGTAATAATTTCCCCCTTTTGTGTTTAGAGATTCACAAACACAAGGGGACCACTTTCCAAGGTACCCAAATCTCAACACTCCCTCTTACCAAGGAAAGTGTCACTCACCCCTCCAATATTGGCCCAAAAGTGGACATCCTTGCATGTTGGCAAAGACTCGGTGAGTATGGTTGTAACCTAATCATCAAAAGTGGAATCTAAAACTAATTTGCTTGTCTCCATAGCCAAGTGAGAATCAAACCTCTCTAATGCTATGCTCTCTCTGACCAACCTCTTAGGCTCTCCAACGTATGCCTTGGATTCCTTTAGGGTCTCCTAAAACCATCTCGGTTTCCTCTTCCCTGAAGTAACTTCTCTCAAAATAGTCTCCCTATGCCCCTAAGTCTCATCAACATGTCTTTGCAAAGTAGTCTGTGACCCTGAAGCATCTGCACCAATTGTTTGTATACTCGAGAACTCTGAAACTGAAGTTGTCCCGGGTGGACCAGTCACCTTTGAATACAATGTACTCAATAATTGATTGTGAGTCCCCTGAGTTGCAACACTCTGAATCTGCGGGACCTCCTCAACTTTGTTTATGCACTAATTGTTGTATGGTGCCTCAACTATCAAACAACAAACTATGAAATCACACTCCCTCTCAAGATGAGCAATGAAATCCTCNGACGTGGGCAAAGAACACAATAATGTAATTGCCTTATCTTCATATTTGAATTTCACTCCCATGCTAGTCAACTGAACTAAGAGAGTATTAAAAGTATTTAAATGATCATCTATCTCCGTACCTTCCTTCATGCGCAAACTGTACAATTGTGTTTTTAGGAAAATCTTGTTTGTCAAGGATTTCATCATGTACAGGCTTTCCAGCTTCGTCCACAAACTGGCTACTATCTTCTCCGAGACAATATTGAACAGAACATCATCGGCCAAACACAGGTGTATGGCACTCAGTGCTCTTTCATCCATCTCATCCCAGTCATTATCTGTTATTGTCATAGGCTGCTTTGCTTTTCCCAAAAGTGCCTTCACCATGCCTTGTTGCACGAGCAGATCGTGCATCTTAACCTTCCAGATCTTGAAATTGGTCTTGCCGTTGAACTTCTCAATTTTGAACTTAGCACTCTGCGTCTTTGCCATTAGAGGAAACATTCCAAAAATCACCACTGCTTATAATAACCAAGACCCTTTGAAAAAACAAATATGTGTGGAGGAATGATGGTAAAAAACTCCAAAAGGTTTAGTAAAAAAGTTTAAACAAAACCTTTTAAAACATCCATCTTTTGTTTTATGGATACAATTTAATATTGAGTCAACCTTTTACCTTTTTTAAATTCCTCCACCCTTACAATATTTAATATCATAAAATTATAAAAAACTTCATACTTTAATCTTTTTCAAAGAAGAGCATACAACAATCTCCTTCATACCTTAACCTTAATACTTCGATTTTCTTGATTAAATGTTTAAGAACTGATTAATATGTCATACCACGTTTTAATATTGGTGCTCCCTTCTCACATACAGCCCAACACTGAAATAATTACCATGTTTTAACATTAGCACTCCCTTCCCGCATACAACCCAGCACTGAAATAATTTATTTCATAAAATTTTATAAGGCCACTACTAATCAGCGCTCCTACACTCCTTGACGCCCAGCGTTGATCAGCGCTCCTACACTCCTTGACGCCCAGCGCTAACTTGAAAACTGACGTTCCTTCCAGTCCTTGTTTTATGTGTAGAGATTCATCTCATCCTCCACGATTTTGACACTGTGGATGGCCTCACGGATATCCAACGCTTGCTCTAATACCACTTGTTGAAATTGCAAATGCGGAAAACACAATCACACAGATATTTTACGTGGTTCACCCAAACATTAGGCTATGTCCACCAAGGGAAGGCATCGGTTGTCTTATTATTCAGATAATGGAGATTACAACAGCGCAATCACACATCTCACTCACTCATGTCTTCCTTTACATAAATACATTTACACAGGAAACTAAAAATGAATGGGCTCCTATCCTTGGTCTCATTTAGTTAAAACCAATTAGGAATAATAGGATCTAAAATCCTAATATTGGGAATTTGTTGTCACTGTTTTAACAGGTTTTGGATGGATTAAAATATTTGATTTGACAATCTCCTTATTAAAATTGGATTGCAAGTTCTTATGGTTTATTGTTAAATTCAGTTTTATTATTAAAATTGAATTACAAGTTTTATGGTTTATTGTTATAATTAGTCTAAGGCCTTTAAGACATATAAACTTACAATTCATTATTATTCGTTGTATCTGAAGTCAATTCTTGACTTCAGAATAAATAAGATATGTAACCTCAACTCTAAGTAGAGAGATTAAATGTTTTGAATGTCTTCTTTGTGATCTTAAACTTACAATTCATTATTATCTGTTGTATCTGAAGTCAATTCTTGACTTTAGAATAAATAAGATATGTAACCTCAACTCTAAGTAGAGAGATTAAATGTTTTGAATGTCTTCTTTGTGAAAGTCTTTCATTAAGTAAAAAAATACACTATGTGTAGTCCCTAATGGTGGGAGGCCTCACGTGGGGACATAGATTACAATATTTGGGAATCTCTTAACTAAATGTATTCCATGTGGAAATAATTCACATCATATTCAAGCATGTGTTTTGGTACCTTGTCTTTGCTCAGTCATCTTGAAAATGACTTTATCTTCTCTATAGAAAATCTTTCCCTCATATATTTCTAGGAACAAAAACCTCATAGGGTGCAAGCTTTCTTGAACCATTTATTTTTCTTATTTGGAAACAAAGGAATGTTTGTTTGTTTAAAGGTGTTAAATGAAGAAATTTGAGGTACCAAAGGCTGCCAACATACGTCTTCCCTTTGACCTACTGTTGGACACTAAAATCAAGGTTACCAATTGTTTTCTCACTATTTTGGGATAGTCACTAAGTCTGATAGTTCTACCCAGAAAAACTTCCTTTAGTTATGTGATTTGATGTCCTTTTGAGGCTCTCTTTGCACGGGTTAAAATATGGTTTAGGATGACATAAAAGTTAGCACATGCATATAGCTCAAAACATCAAATACCCTTTAGGATATTTAACAACTAACACAACTAAAAGTACTAAGAAAACCATGACAAATGTACACAAGTGTTTTTGGTCAACATGACCCTAGAAAAAACCCCACGGGGAAAACCAATAAGAGAGATATATACATATATATGGAGATCTCAAAGAAAATGCTACGACAAGTAAATACATAAGGAACCTAATACAATCCAAGCTTCTTCTCAAGCTTGTAATGGAGTCTCTCAAACTTGTGCTTGCTAGCCTTAGACCAAGGCGCCCTTGCCTTGGTGCACCTCCTTCCCTTAATTGCCTTTTTGTTTTCCTTGAATGGTTTCCTTGAAGTAAAATCCCTTGCATTTGATGAGTGTGCCCCAACTCTCTTATGTGCCCTCCTCAATCCTTGTTGTGCCCCCAACTTTGGAGCACCCCCTCTCATAAGCTTGATGTGCCCTAATCTCTAGTGCACCCCCTCTCAAACTTGTATGAAATCTCTCATGCATACACTTCACCTTCAATCCTATGTGCCCAATGCAATGGTGCACCCTTCTTGCTTGAAGTGCCCCCCTACTCCAAGAGTGCACCCAACCTCAAGAAAACACCCATCTTCATACCATGTGCCCTTCTCCTCTCAAGAAGATGTGCCCTCCATGAAATATCCTCAAGAAACCTTGCACCCTTTGCTCCAAGTGCGCCTCCTTTGCTCCTTGAAACCCTCACCTCCTATCCTCCTCTTCACTCAACTCTCTCAAGTGACAATAATGAGCCTCACTTTACCCTATTTCCTCCTTTAGCCTCTATTAGGCGAAACCTAGAATATCAAGGGCCTAGATTATATCTAGCCCAAGTATAATCAATGGATGAGATCACATCTCATAAATCTCATTTGGAAACCCACTTTGACTTAAGTTTCCATAGTTTTCTTTATGTTATCTAATTCACTTTATTCAAGTGAATTAAATGTCACTTTACACTTCAATGAGTAATTTCACTCTATAACTTAGGTGAATAAAGTCAAAGTGAAATTAGAACATAAAGTAAAGTGTGAGGGTAATAATTTCCCCCCTTTGTGTTTAGAGATTCACAAACACAAGGGGACCACTTTCCAAGGTACCCAAATCTCAACACTCCCTCTTACCAAGGAAAGTGTCACTCACCCCTCCAATATTGTCCCAAAAGTGGACATCCTTGCATGTTGGCAAAGACTCGGTGAGTATGGTTGTAACCTGATCATCAAAAGTGGAATCTAAAACTGATTTGCTCGTCTTCATAGCCAAGTGAGAATCAAACCTCTCTAATGCTCTGCTCTCTCTGACCAACCTCTTAGGCTCTCCAACGTATGCCTTGGATTCCTTTAGGGTCTCCTAAAACCATCTCGGTTTCCTCTTCCCTGAAGTAACCTCTCTCAAAATAGTCTCCCTATGCCCCTAAGTCTCATCAACATATCTTTGCAAAGTAGTCTGTGACCCTGAAGCATCTGCACCAATTGTTTGTATACTTGAGAACTCTAAAACTGAAGTTGTCCCGGGTGGACCAGTCACCTTTGAATACAATGTATTCAATAATTGATTGTGAGTCCCCTGAGTTGCAACACTCTGAATCTGTTGGACCTCCTCAACTTTGTTTATGCACTAATTGTTGTATGGTGCCTCAACTATTAAACAACAAACTATGAAATCACACTCCCTCTCAAGATGAGCAATGAAATCCTCCTCATATGTTGTAGTTGTTGTGCCACCCTTCTTCTTCTTGGGACATTGTCCATCATAGTGCCCCATATCGCCACAAGAAAAGCATTTCACTTTGCTCATGTTCTTCTTCTACTCTCCTCCTCTCAGTTGTTGTTGTTTGGCCCCACCTTTGGGACCATGTCCGGCCTTCTTCTTTCCTTTTTCCACAAAGGAAAGATCACCCTCATCACCATCTCCAACACCTTGTTGTTGACTATTAGATGTGGAGCCATGCCTCAGCTCCTCCTACATCAAGTCATCCCAGAGCCTCTCCCAAATGGGCATAGTCTCTCTCACCACAATACCTCACACAAAATTCTCCCAAGGTTCGATGAAGCCATTTAAGGCTATCTTCACCAACACCATGGGATCCACAATCTCTCCAAAAACCACCAACTCATCACGATTATGAGTGAATCTCAAAAGGTATGAAGTAACAGACTCATCCTTGATCATTTTGATGTTCCTCGACTTCTCCTAAAGCACCATCAATCGGTTTTGGTTAGAGATCTAGTGAATTTTGCATAATGAGTCTTACATCTCATGAGAAAACATCTAACCAGACACATGAGATATGATATGGTCTTTAACCGCATCAAGGATAATTCTCTTTGCCTTGATATTCATCTTCTTGAACTCTCCCATCAACACAGGATCAGTAACAGGTGGAAGAACCATTGGCGTTTGTACAATGTCCCATAGCTCTAGTTCCTCCAATATCAAAACAATTTTGGCCTTCCAAGGAGACCATTTGCCATCACATGTTATCCTATCCTCCACCCTCAATCCCACCACTGGCATGGATTCCCACTACTACCAAAAATGATCTAATCTGAACAAAAGAAAACTACCTCTAACACACCAATCTCAAGCGTGAAAAGAAGATCCCAACTTGTGTAACAATCTTCCCAACAGGTCTGTCGTTGACCTGGTAGGGAACTAAGTTTTGGAACTTCCAAATCTGATTTTTCTCATTGTTTAGGACTGTATACTTGCTATCCAAAAAAAACCAACATATTTGATCTTTACCCTCACAAAATATACCCCTTGTTTGGTCCAAAATTTAGCCCACTGACATGCCCTTAGGCTCTGATACCATATAGAAATTTGAGGTACCAAAGGATTCCAACACAGGTCTATCCTTTGACCTGTTGTTGGACACTAAAATCAAGGTTACCAAATTTTTTTCTCACTATTTTGGGACAGTCACTAAGCCTGATAGTTCTACCCAAAAAAATTGCGTTCAGTGTTGTGATTTGATGCCCTTTTGAGGCTCTCTTTGCACGGGTTAAAATATGGTTTAGGATGCTATAAAAGTTAGCACATGCATATAGCTCAAAACATCGAATACCCTCTAGGATCTTTAACAACTAACACAGCTGAAAGTACTAAGCAAACCATGACAAATGTACACAAGTGTTTTTGGTCAACATGACCATGGAAAAACCCCAATGGGGAAAACCAGTAAGATAGATATATACATATATATGGAGATCTCAAAGCAAATGCTACAACAAGTAAATACACAAGGAACCTGATACAATCCAAGCTTCTTCTCAAGCTTGTAATGGAGTCCCTCAAACTTGTGCCTGCTAACCTTAGACCAAGGTGCCCTTTTCCTTGGTGCACCTCCTTCCCTTGATTTCCTTTTCCTTGAATGGTTTCCTTGAAGTAAATTCCCTTGCAATTGATGAGTTTTCCCCAACTCTCTTGTGCACCCTCCTCAATCCTTGGTGTTCCCCAAACTTTGGAGTGCCCCCTCTCACAAGCTTGATGAGCCCTAATATCTAGTGCGACCCCTCTCAAGCTTGTAGGCAAGCTCCCATGCATACACTTCACCTTCAAGAATATGTGCCCAATGCAATTGTGCACCCTCCTTGCTTGAAGTGCACCTCTACTCCAATAGTGCACCCAACCTCAAGCCAACACCCATCTCCATACCATGCGCCCTTCTCCTCTCAAGAAGATGCGTCCTCCCTAAAATCTCCTCAAGTAAGTTTGCGCCCTTTGCTCCAAATGCACCTCATTTTCTCCTTGAAACCCTCACTTCCTCTCCTTCTCTTCACTCAACTCTCAAGTGACAATAATGAGCATTACTTTACCCTCTTTCCTCCTTTAGTCTCTCTTAGGCCAAACCTAGAAGATCAAGGGCCTAGATTAAATGTAGCCCAAGTCTAATCAATGGATGAGATCATATCTCATAAATCTCATTTGGAAACCCACTTTGACTTAAGTTTCCATAGTTTGCTTTATGTTCTCTAATTCACTTTACTCAAGTGAATTAAATGTCACTTTATACTTAAGTGACTAATTTCACTTTATGACTTAAGTGAATAAAGTCAAAGTGAAATTAGAACATGAAGTAAAGTGTGAGGGTAATACTTTCCCCACTTTGTGTTCAAAGAATCACAAACACAAGGGTACCACTTTCCAAGGTACACTAATCTCAAATAGTTTAATATTGATTGGACCTTTGCAAAATTGTACATGGAAATTTCTATCCAATTTCAAAAAGTGTGGGTTGAGATGGATCATTTATGCCACATGATTAACTATTTGAATGGTGCTCCTTCCACCATGAGCAAGAATACCCCTTGTAACAATCATGCTTGGTCAACCCTGTCTCACCATTTAGATTAATAACACCATTATGTTGGTTAGCTCATTTGAGAGCACTTGAGCTCACTCCCTATCTTTTTTCCTATTTTTCCACTTGGGTGAGCAAAAGGGGCAATTTAGTGTTATCATGGGCTTAACTAGCACCACATATAACTGTTAGAGTGTTAATGGAACACCACAAAACAAATAATATAAATAAATAAATAAAAGCACAATATGTAGGAACAAGAATAAAACAAGGTGAGATATGGTATACTAATGGAAAAACTTTGAGTACAACACCGCAAAGTAGTTGGTGAGAAAATGAGCTCCCTTCTTCCTCCTTGGGATGGATTCTTTTTTCCCCTCTAGAACCTCTCTTTCTCTCAAAATGAAATGGTAAGAATATATGTACAAATCTCTCAATCGATGACAAGTTTCATACACCAAGCAACAATGGTTATGCAAGTATGGTTGAGTTTATGAGAAACAAAGGTTCTCTAGGCTCATAACTAATATAACATTACTTAGGCTTCTCTTGTCTTTGTACATGCTAATGGCCTCCTTTTATAGGCCTCCAACAAGTTTAATAAAAATTAGTTTCAATGGGAAAGGGGAGGCCACTTGGGTGTGGCCTTCCATGCTTGATTAGACATGAACCATCTTGTTGTACCATCCTTTAATGTTCACGGGCTTAAGGTCTCTCAATCCTTCCATTATGAATTACATCCGATGGGATTCTTGGCCATAAATGCGTTGCAAGTTGGTGAAACTTCACTTATGGTTGATCTGCGTGAATTTCAAAGGAACAATCATGCGAGCACATGCAGATTGCACAAAACCAAGATTGTTAGGTTGCGCGGATGATCAAAAAATCCACTTTGTATATTTTTTGTGCTGCTAAAGTTGGTGTAGTAACGCCATGAACATGCACCTTGGTGTATTAAACTGATGACCCTTCCAGTGATCACCTGTGTAGCTTTGCGAGCGATTTTTAGGTGATAATAGATGCCCCATGATGTGTGAGGCTAGGAGAAAATTTATAACCTAAAAACATTATCGTTTATTTTTCTTGGTAGACTGATACTTTGTTGTAGAGAGAAACAACGTTCAAAGGGACAAGGACTGCCCATGGAGGAAGAAGGAGAGGTCCACTTGCAAACATACAATCCTACAAAAAAATTAATGAACTTGTTTTATGCAAACAAGGTGGGCATGCCCCATTCTCATGCCATAACCAAAAATGATTACAATAATGGAAAAGAGGTCAAGGCCTCTGGTCCGATCATCTGAAATATATAGATTGGTATGATCTTGTAGCTGAAAAAATGATGAAGTAGAGATCTGCAATGCCCTTAGGGGTGTTGGTAACAACATATGAAATTTTTGAAGGAGAACATGCCCTTAAACTTGAAGTGAACACTTGGGGTGTGTGTTTGTTACTTGAAGGAATTGATGGCCTATCAAGCCCAAGGGTCATCAACTGGAACTAAAAAATGCAATTGTTGCAAACTAAGACCCACTCTGATGTGGATATGTGTTGATGTCAAACATCAAGGGGGGGAACGAAAGTAGAGAGAAATGATGAATCTCTATTTCCCACTTGGGGCTCACAATTTGTATGATAATGGGAACCAAGATGCTGCAACATTCCTGGAAACTGGTGTTGAGGTCGACACGAATGGAGTCATGACCACAAAGAGCAAAGTGCCCCTTGAAATTAACTAATCAATATGGTATCAGGTACTAACTTGTAAGAGTGATATCTCACTGATAAATATGGATGACATCAATGGTAAATTGGAATCAAGGCTTGCCTTAGTTGGAGCATAAGTGATGGATAATAGTGGTCGCAATCAAATATTCAACTCGACAGAAAGTGATTTGATGTTTAGGGGACAATCAAATACTAGCAAGGTATTGTCAAATTGTAACTAAAGGTGACAAGGTTGCAAAGAGTCGATAGTTATGGGTGAAAACTCATAGATCATAATACAAGATATCGAGATACTCGAGGTTTGGCCAGTAACATGGGTGTTTGTAGACATGGTTGCTTAGTGTGAATGCTCCAACCAAGGGCAACTAGGGCTGTCGTAGGGTAAAAAATGGCACCATTAGGTGTGATGGCCTAAGTCTACTTGTTTGTTTGTAAATCAAATGGTACTTTGTACAATTACCAAATGAATAAATAATAATTGAGTTAGATGTGCAAGCATAGAGATGGGTGCCCCGGTGATTAAATGGCTTGGGCTGGTGAGGCGCAACTTTGTGAGGGGAAATGAAGGGTGGGTCTCTGTGTAGGTGGGTGAATGGTGGATTGGACTACGAATGGAAAATTGATCTTGGAGGAGATGAGGGACCAATGAAAATGTGAAGGTGCATTCAACAGAACCAATCAAAAACAAAATTAGAATCCAGGAGTCTATGGTGGTTGAACTAGAAATATGATGAGAAGAAGTATGAGGCTCATTCTCTGAAGTGCGAACTACTTGGACTCCTGTGCTATGGGATAAAACAACAGAGGTGTCAATTTGCTTAGGGGTCTAAAAGTTGAGACAACCCATGTGGGTAAGAAACTACCGAAAAATAATAATATGATGCAAGAGGAATTGGGTGATTTTGTTGTGATAGCGGGGAATGTGATCCTAGAGGCATATGTAGAAGAATGATACTGGTAAACACAAATTTTCACAGAGGGAGTGACTATATCCCAATTTTGATGTATATACATGAATGGGTTGTGGAATGGCCTCGATTGAAAGTGATGTGAACCTGTCGACAGCTACTTGTACAAAAAAAACAAATACCAGACAGTAAAGAACTTGATACAAGAACTTGAAATAAAATTATAGTGAGCAGACGTACTTGTAACCTAAGTGCCAAGACAAGGGTCTCAAGGGAGGTGTGTGAAAAACCGAATGGATCATACCATCGTGTAGAATGGAAAATGGTGATCCTATTGGTAAAAACGGTTCAAAAAACAAAGCCTCTAAGCTCTCGTACGGGCTCAAGGAAGTTTGTAACTGATCTATATAAATGGTAGTGGGGTTCACCATGCCACCTCATGTGTACCTGAGGTGATGTGGACGCATGTAGTTTAGAGTAGCCCGCACAATTCTAAGGTCCCCTGCACACGCATTAGCTATTTGATTCAAGTATCGAGAGAGCTAGGTAAGGGATCTTGCCCTCCTTGTTATTTTGGCATTTTTTATTTTCTACTTAGGATGGTACGGTAGGTTTTACGATGTCCTTTTGAGGGAAACCATATGATCCACACAATCAATTGAAAGATACTTGTGCACATCAACGCAACTGTATTCCAATTTTTCATGTCGTACAACACGATCGATGACCACACAGACATGTTGAGATTAACGCAATTGTATGTTGATCACCTGCGCTGAACAACATGACTGTAAATTGAATAGTCATGCTCGTCAGCACACGAAGTTGAGTTACAGATGCACATTGGTTCCATGTGACTGTTATAGACACGCAGTGGCTCCTAAGTAGGTGGGTTAGAAGCATCCTAGGGGGATGAAATGTTGAGGGACCCTATAGCATGGAGGGCTTGTCGAAGATTTTGAATGGTGTTCGTTCGACGAGTGCGGTATTTAATAATCAACAAACACATATATGCCAAATGGTCAAATTGACCACATAGTGTACATGGGTAGGTATGACGTGCATTCATTGAAGTGGACACATAATAAATGTTAGAGGAACCAGACTTTGTAAGTGTTGACGATTGTAGTACTATCTAAAAAGATGATGGTAGGGTTGTTTGGTAGATTGTTGCTAGTTTGTCTCGAAATTGGAGTAGATAAAGACATACATGAGTGTAATGGCCATATTGTGAACATCTTGCACATGCAAAATTGGTGCATAATGTTTTATTACGTGCGAGGGTAGACTCGTGTGTAGGGTCTATGGATGTTGTTATTACGTGCGAGGGTAGACTCGTGTGTAGGGTCTATGGATGTTGTTACTGAGGTGGGCAACACTAGGCAAGAGTTGATGGCAACATATTGAACAAAAATATTGTATTTAATTACAAAATTAGTACAATCCTTTAGGTAGGTATTACTTGTAGTTATAAATCATTGAACAAAAGTATTGTATTTAATTACATAAAGTCCTTTAGTAGGCAATACTTGTAGGTATAAATTAATTTTGAATTTTTATATTTTTTCATTGATTTTATTTATAACAAATGCCTCATGAAATTATATAAAAAATTTCAAATCAATATTTTTTTTTTAACAAAATCGGATATGAGGCATTTTATTGATAATAAGCAGAGAGGGCTGCAACCCTTACATCTTCAAAACAGATCTAATACTATCGATCTGGACTTTCAGTAACT
>JZKD02S0699970.1:0-15209 GCA_000966675.3 Picea glauca
GACTCATTCTCTCCAGGTTACACTTTGTTTAGTGTCGGAAGAATGGCCCAGGGTGGGGAATAGTCCAGGACAATCATTCCTTAGGGAAGACTCATTCCCTCCAGGTTACACTTTGCTTAGTGTCGGAGGAATGGCCCAGGGTAAGGAATGGTCCATACATTTCTCGAGGGCAGACTTATTCTCTCCAGGTTACACTTTGTTTAGTGTCGGAAGAATGGCCCAGGGTGGGAAATGGTCCAGGTTCAGAAATCAGAAACAATCCTTCTTTCTTGGTTGAGAAGAATGGGGTAGATAGCCCATTATTGATATTCTATATTGAGGGCAGACATTCTTTCAGACCTCACAGATGTGAGTGAAAGATTGGCCCAGATGATCATTATTGATATTCTATATTAAGGGAAGACATTCTTTCAGACCTCACAGATGTGAGTGAAATATTGGCCCAGATGATTATTATTGATGTTCTATACTGAGGGCATACACTCTTTCAGATCTCACAAACATGAGTGAAAGATTGGTCGAGATGATACAGTTTTTATCATCACATTGTTTCTATGCAAGATGCTATCAGATGATTGTTATGAAGACTATATGACAGTAGATGAGGACTACTGTGGTGAATGTGTTTCACTACTCGCAACTATATGTTGTTGATCAAGTACTTGTGTGTTACTTGATGTGGTAGTTAACCACTGGATTGTAGTTATGTACTACTATGAATAGACACAGGTGTGTTCTATCCTCGTTCTAATTTCCTTGAAGACTATCAACAGTTTATTGGAGATAATGATCATTCAGTTGAATGATGAACATAGATTTTCCAGACGGAAAACAGTTCAGAGATTTTACTCCTCTTGTATCACTCTATGGTGAGAGTGACTTATCCAGCATCATATCTAACTACTCAGATGAAGTATGGTTTCAAGAGATGATGCAGCTGATGGTGATGGTGATGCTCATGATCTAGTCATGAAATAATCTAGATGACTATGTTGATGCTACCGGGTAAATGGTATGTTTTGTGCTCAATTCCATTACCTATAAATACCTCTCTAGCTAGGAGGGAGTGTTAATATTATGGTAGTTGTGGGAGGTATTTACCCCCATGTGTGAACCTGACGAGAATAGAAGACTCCAAGAAGCAAGAGAAACCCTAATGAATTGGATAATAACCCTAGAAGCCTTGTCGACTCAAGAAGATAATTTATATTAGGCTATTAGCCTCCAAGAGAAGAAGTCAGCCAGAAATAATAATAATACATTGAACGGACACATACCCAGAAGGAGAAGTCGGCCCCAGCAAACTGGCAGGATTACTATAAATACAGGGCACCAGTTCTCATTTGTCACATCTCAAGACTGCAGTTTTCCCACTCGGTGAGCACTGCAGTTGCAGTTGGTGCGCAGGTTTGGAGGAGGGTTGCAGCTGTAGCTGCAACAACAACTAGTTTCAGTATTGGCTTGGATATCTCTTGGCTAGGCTTTGGAACATCTGATCAGTCTTTTGTGATACGCTATCCTTGGGGATTGATGTGCTACTCTTTGTTTGGTTATCTATCCTAGGGTTTGCTTTCAGAAGAATTCTCAGGTCAAGGTTAAGGTGCCTGGAGGGAGGCTTCGGCCTGTGGTTGGGTGACGAGGGTATCGTCAATGGTAAAATGAGCACACCATATTTTATATTCTAACACTTATATCGGTCCCACCTAAGAGAAAATACAAAAAGAGAAAGTCCAAATTGAAGGAGACACCTTCGCAAGAAAACGTAAAGCCCATCGATTAATTGGTCGGATCACAAGATCTGGAGAACCATTCCACCATTAAATGTTGCATAGTCTAATTGGGCCTCGGTGGTAGGTTTGGTTCATGTTGTTGAATTAAATGGATTTAGGACCCATCAACAAAACTGGTGCTAGAAGGAGGGCCTGAGAATGAATGGTTGAATACATATTTCACATAATATTTTAGACAGCTTGTAGATTCAAAACATCCCACATGCATGGCTAGTCATCCCCAAGACATCCCACACACGTTGAGTACTCCTGAAATGAGTAACTCACCACAACCCGAGGAATAACAATTGTACCCTGACATACCTTATGCTCTCCCTCATGAGTAATTAAATCAATTCAGAAGAATCACAAGAGCATATGCTCGAAAGATCAGTGTGTTGTCCTTAGCTATGATACTTCATCGAAGAAAATAAGTAATAAGACCAGTGGTTAATACTCCTCACGAGATTTTTGTGCACACAGTAGAAGACCTAATAGATTTCACAATCAATGAAATCGAATATCCTCTTAATTGAATCCCTGAAATGCCATTCATCGACGTCTCTGAACCAGACAATTTTTCGGAAGAGGAGGAGTTTAACTCAGAATCTAAAGATATGGAGGACAACGATGACCATAATGAAGAAAGGGGGAACCCACCACTGAAAAATCAACCCTGGTTAGCCAGAGACACTTTGGCTCTCCCGAGACCAGTCCATAACCTTCCCCGACATCCAGAAAAGTTACTTCCTAAGTTCGACCCAGAAACCTCAGGATTTTCTAAAGATCATATCAAGAAACTTATACTCGTGATCATACTTATGAACATCCAACATGAAGACGTAGTTTGCAGGTTGTTCCGCTACACTTTTGAGAACTCAGCCTTCACATGGTATTTTAACCTACCTGTAGGATCCATAACTAGTTGGACAAATTTTCAGAAAGATTTTTTTAGATAAATTTTCCAAAGAAACCACCACAGGAGCTCTAATGGATGAATTTTTCGCAGCCACCATGAGAAAGATTTCAATCAAAGATTCACAGCCATCTTAAACAAATTCCATCCTGAAGCCAAACCGACTCAGGAGTTGCAAATTGAAGTTTATGCTAACTCTCTCCCAACTTCTATTTCCATGTTTGTGAAAAGGGCTGCCAAACGAACCTTGGCTGAGAATTTTGAAGAAGCCAAAATGATATAATTATAGATGAAAGGGTGTAAAGAAGGCCATGTCTCTTTAGTTAAGAAAGAAGTTCAACCCCCTCCTAGGAGAGGACTCCTTCTGACTAGAACGCCAGGGAAATAAGCAGAACAGACGCCCGATAAGAGTAATGGGGACATAGAAGATCTACAATGCATGGTTAAGAAATTATCAAACAAGATCATAGACATGAAGAGAAACACAGGGGAAGGAAACTAAGGCCAAAGGCCCTATAAGCCATTCTTTAAAAGGAACCCACTCTTCAAAGCAATTGAACCTCCCCCGGCTAACTTGAATATCGATCTAGGTAATATCACATCTGATTCTTTCTGTACTTATCATCATGAAAACCACTTCGAAAGAGACTACCCTCAATGGGTGCATGCCATGAATTTGATGGCCAATCGGTTTCTAAACGAAGTATCACTAACCGAACAACCAAGCAGCTTAGTTATGAATTTTGCTGACCAGGAAGAGATTGATCCACCAGAAGATACAGCCATGTTGATAAGTGATCCTGACCTAATTATGCCTCCCAATGACCTATTTTAGGTTCAAGAACCACTCGCAGAGGTCCCGGTTGTGAAAACAAGAATTAAAGTTCCTCCTGTCTCAAAGGACCCTACTACCACTCAAACGTTAGGGGAAAGGTCAACTCCTAATCACCCAAAAGAACCTTTTTCTCCCTGTAAGAACCCTATTAGCATCCATACCCGAGAATCGCCCAAACTGAAGTACAACATAGTTGAATATCTAAAGAAATTGAAGGATAATATATCGGTTATGGACATATCTAGAATCCCTCAACAAAAAGACTTCCTGCTACAAGCTTTGAAATCAGTAGAAAACCATATGACAAACAATGAATAACAAAAAAATATAACTTCCACAAATCTAGTAAATAAACCAACTGTGAATACCTTCTCAGAAGATAAGAAGGAAAAACCCTTTGTCCCACCGTTCCTTTTGACGTTTGAAGTTTTCAACAGGAACCTCCACAATTGTTTGGTCGATTCAAGAGCATCCTCTAACGTTATTCCACTGTCTATCTGTAAAATATAAATGCAGTCCCTCTCAAGAGTGATAAACATGTGACACAACTAGACAGAACCCATGTCAAAGTCATGGGGGAACTTAGAGATGTAATGATCATGATAGCGACACATCCTAAGTTTGTGCAAGTGATTGACATCATTGTAGTAGATATCACAGAGGCCTATGGGTTATTACTAAGTCGAGATTGGTATGAGAAGTTAAATGGGTACTTTAGTATAAACTCGACACACCTATGGCTACCACTGAAGGGATACAAGAATATGATCAGAATCAATAGGGAGAGATATCTCAAACATACAGTTACTGATCTAGAAACCCTAAATGAACCCTCATCGACATATTTCCCCATGCTAGGCAATTATAACTGTGATTCCTTTTTTGGGAACTTCTCCCCTCTTTCATCTGATTTCTCTCTCACTTAGAACTCTGAAATCATTTTTTAAGAGAAATCTCCAATACCGACAGAGGAAACCCTCTTCTGTCAAGAACCTGTGCTAGAAATCACCGTAAAAAAGATAGGAGGGAAAGAAAGTAATAAGAAGGAAGAAACAATTAACTTTATCCCACAGATCTGGACCATATATTTTGATGGATCTAAATCACAAGAAGGATTAGGGGCAGGGTGCATCCTCATTGATCCAAAAGGTAAACGTCATTTTCTGTCTTGTAGACTAGAATTAGAATGCACAAATAACACCGTCGAGTATGAACCTCTAGTACAAGGGTTAAAGAAATCCATAAACTTAAACGTCAAATAATTGAAGGTTTTCGGAGACTCATAGATTATCATTAGACAAGTAAGGAATACTATACATTGCAATTCCCCACACCAAAAGAATTATCAATAGGAAGTGCATAGGTTAATAGAGCATTTTGAAGATTTCAATATTACAGTGATCCCCGAAGAAAATAACATTCCTATTGATTCCCTGGCCACAACTACTTCAAGTTTGTCACCTCTAGAATATTACGAAGCCTCCTGATTCACCGTGGAACTACTCTACAAACCATCGGTGCCCAACAATATTTCTAATTGGAAATCCTTTGAAGGGGATGAACTGATCATAAACTTTCTGACTAACCAAGATAATTTCAAAGACTTGGCTATTGATGATGAAGTATTCCAGGAACAATCAACAGGAACGGATTCTCGGACATGTCAACCTATTGGCAAATCAAAGTCTCACAAATCCCGAAAGTGATAGCTAATTTGGAAAATATTTTTGACCTGAAGGAATGATTTAAGGGGCCTAAAAATGCAAATATCGGTAGCTCATGTCCCCTGCATGAAACTATAAATCTTGGAACCCCAGAAAACCCAAAGAATGTGAATCTTCACAAGACTATATCTAAATAGGAAATAAAATCTTATCTCAAACTGTTCAGACAATATCAAGATGTCTTTGCATGGTCCTACCGAGATCTAAAAACGTATGACACTCGTATCATTCAACACACTATATCGTTAAAACCTAAAGTGAAACCCTTCCAACAGAAGATTTGAAACTATCACCCATCCCTAGAACCTCTCATGTATCAGGAATTGAAGAAACTTTTAGATGCCAAAATCATCTTCCAGGTTAGGCATTCCACATGGGTAGCAAATCTGGTTCCTGTGAGGAAAAAATCTGGAGAAATCCACTTATGCATAGATTTTAGGAACCTCAACAGAGCTTCAGAAAAGTACAATTACCCAGTCCCACCAATGGAGCAACTCCTGCAGACCGTGTCTAGATCGAAGATCGTCTCTCTACTGTATGGTTTCTCAGGTTACAACCAAGTCTTGGTTTCAGAGGAAGATCATTTGAAAACCACCTTCTGAACCAAGTGGGGAACCTTCGCTTATAAACACATGCCTTTTGGGTTAATCAACGCAGGGGTGACCTTCCAAAGGGACATGGACGTATCATTTCGGGGAATAATCAACAAGTGTGTGGTAGTGTATTTGGGCGACGTAACTGTGTATTCAAATAACAAAGAAGAGCACGTCCACCACTTAACTCATACTTTTGAAAGGTGTAGGAGATACGGTAAATCCTTAAATCCTAAGAAAATTATTTTCGACATCAAGGAAGGTAAGCTACTAGGCCACATTATATCTCAAGTAGGAATTCTCATAGACCCATAAAGGATTAAGGCCATAGCTCAACTCTCGTTGCCTCACAACAAGAAAGCTATGCAGCCTTTTTTCAGACAAATCAATTTCGTGAGGAAATTCACTCTCGATTTCGTGGAAACTATCAAACCTTTACAAAAGATGATTCATAAAGACACTGAATTTAAATGGGATGATGGACGAAAGGATGCTTTCAGCAACATCAAAACTTCTATATCTCAAGCCCCCGTGTTACGAAGTCCCGATTTCTATAATTTTGCCTCCAACCAATCGTTAAAGGCGATATTGACTCAGAAGGATGATGACAACAACAAGGCCCCAATGTCGTTCATGAGCAGTAACCTCCAAGGAGTCGAAATAAATTATCCTGTCGTAGATAAACAATCTTATGTAGTTTATAAATAACTAAAGCACTTCAGGTCTTACATCCTCAAGAACCACACCAAAGTAATCGTGCCTCACCCTGCGGTCTGATCCTTATTCACCCAACGGGAAATGGGCAAAAGAAGAGGGAACTGGATGGAAGTAGTTCAAGAATTTGATCTAGATATAAAACTTTCCAAACTAGTTAAAGGGCAAGGGTTATGCAAACTCGCAGCCAAAGCCCATGACCAAGAAAATGAAGATTTTGGGTGGGAGAATGAAATGGAATTAGGGTGTGGAGAAGTTTCATACATATTCCTAGGACAAGATTCTTGGTATGGGAAGCTAACTTATCTGCAACACCATGGAACTTGTCTAGAAAATATCAACCCTAGGCTAGGGAAAGGAGATCTCTCAGGTTAAAATCTGCACAATATTGCCTCATAAATTTGGTACTCTTCCGGGTTAATTATGATGGGGTACTATTAATATGTCTCGAACATGAAGATGCAAACAAAGTTTTGAAGGAATTCCATGATGGCCCTGCTGGTGGACATTTTGCAAGAAACACCACCGCTCATAAGATACTAAGAGTTGGTTATTATTAGCCCACTTTGTTTAAGGACGCTCACACTTATTCTAGAAACTGCAAAACCTGTCAAGTAAGCACTGGGAGAGAGAAGAGAGCAACAACCCCACTCCAACCGGTGACTGTTTCTAGGCCTTTTGAGCAATGGGGGTTAGATATCATAGGAGAGATTACACCAAGCTCTTCAAAACAACATAAGTATATACTTAATGCCACTAATTATTTCATGAAATGGGCAGAGGCCATCCCTCTGACCCATGTAAACGAGAAGGTAGTAATCTTATTCATAGAACAACAATTGATCACAAGGTTTGGTGTCCCTTCTGTCCTAGTTTTGATAATGCAACTTACTTCTCTTTCACCTTGTTGACAGAGTTTTCTCTAGACAAAGGAATCATAATTAGATACTCTGCAAATTACTATCTGCAGGGAAACAAAGTGGAAGAATCAACTAATAAGAACCTAGTAAGGATATTGAAGAAAACGGTTGTCGACAACTAAACGAATTGGAATAATCTACTCCATAACGCTCTATGGGATGATAGGGTCACACCCAAGTAAGCTATAGGAAATTCCCCATAGTTTTTGGTTTACGAGAAGGAAGTCATTCTCTCGAACGGGCTTTATCTTCCATATCTTCAACTAGCCTAAGATTCCAGAGGGGAGCCTTCATCGATCATACAACAAAGAATTAACACTCTACTCATGCTAGAAGAAGAAAGGGAAAAGGCTAAGTCAAAATTCATATCCCACCAATAGATAGTAAAAATATGGTTTGATAAGCATAAGGCTAAAGAGAAGAATTTTGAAGTAGGATACTTATTCCTAAAATGGGATAGAGCAAATGAGCCAAAAGGTCCAAGCATTCTAATTTTCAGAATCTGTGGCTTGGACCTTTCTAGGTGGCTGAGAAGATTCGGGTAGGCACTTATCAGTTGCAGAATCTAAGGGGGGAACCTCACACCCTCCCAGTAAATGGCCAAGCCCTAAAACAATATTTCCATTAAAAAATAAAAAATAAATTGAGTTTTTATGTTTTGTGCCTGTGTTTCATGATTTGTTTCAGCTAGGTTGATTGCGAATTACTTTTATTTTTTATTTTCTTTTTTCTTTTTTATTTCCGCACTTTTGAAGGTTGTGTTTAGAAAGACAATGGTTGACCTCAAATTATGCGACATAGAGAACTCTGTTCCTAACTCATTGCTCGCATACAATACAAGAGGCATTGAGGAACCTATGGTTGCTTTGAAGATTCCTCTATCTAACCCGCGCAGATGAAAAACTCTGGAGAAATGCAGAAATTTCTACCTGGTGGTGTGGTGAAACCTTATGGGAATGTTGGAAAGATGAAAAGGACTACATGAACCCCGAAGATAAAGCTAGCAAAGGATTCACCTTAAACCATCTTATCCTTGAGAGTACTAGCCATGATATCACATGTGGAATTGATGAAGTGGATAGGTGAGGTGGAGTTGAGATGTTTTAGTGAAGAAAATAGGAAGCTCATTTAACAATCCAACTTATACTTGCAAAACATAAACTCACACCTGCCAACGTACCTGAATCGGTATGGAGCCACATGACCAGTAATGGAATTTAGGTCGATGGTTGAAGCAATTGATAACTACTGACAGTTTTGGTCTCTTGAAAAAGGAAAAAAGGTCAATTGGATAAACTGACTAACATGATACCCATGGAATTTCCTCTTCAGGTATTCGGACTTTGGACAATAGGTCACGCCTGACAGAAACCACAAGAATCCCAAGGATTAGAGGAGGAAGAGATAAAAAATGAAAAACATCATGAGAAGAGTAGTAATGGTGAGAGACCAATAGACAGGGAGATATGCAGAGACGAGGGCATGTAGCGCATAGAGGAGAATACTCTGAGGAAGAGTAAGTGAGCGATGAGCTTACATACTAAGGGTGCAATAGATAGAGACATTCAATGGCGCAGATCGAAGAAGAGAATAAATTAGATATCTTTCCTTCAAGAAAACAGGAAGATTGTCTAAGATATTAATGATCACCCTGTAACAAAGAAGAGTCGAATCTAGACTGGAGAAACAAAGGGTTGCATATTGATACTTATTGGACAGAAATCAACACTAGTAAGGGGAGGATTCTAAGGGACTGTATAGCAGAAAAGGGGATCCCTTTTGAAGAGGAAATCCAGTTGATAAACTACCTGATAAACCTGAGGAATTCATAAGCTCAGTGGGAAGGGGGAAACTTTTTTTATTGTCGTTGGAGGAAGGAGAGGAACCTTCCTAGATCATTTGAACTTCAAAACCAATTGAATCATTCCCTTGTGATATGATGGCTTGCCACGGGGGTGGCATATTATAGGAAGGCACTCTTCAGTATGGCCTAAGGTTGGAAAGAAAGGTGTCATCTCTCAGTTAGTTGGCTTCTAATATTTATCATAAAAGTGTTTAACTTGAGATATGTAAAGTATGTTCAGTGTTGTACATTAATGTTGATTATGGTTTGATTGATGAATATGAAAATATGTGATGTGAATGGATTGAAAACTCCGAGTAAAATGGAATGTATGCTTTTATTTCCACTGTTAAATATGTCAAATTCATGAATTCAAGTGAACACCGTGTGGAGATGTATATCCCTAGAAGTCTTGCAGTTTCAAGTGGAAATTTTACATGATATGAAAAAATCTTTATCCAAGACTGGTAGAGGGAGTACCCGGGTGTGTAGAAAATATCTTTGTGTAGTTTAGAGAATTTTAACCCCTCGAATATTCCACCAGACTTGAAGGGAAATCTTTCAAGATACACATATTTCATCCCAAGGAAGTGTGAGAGAATTTTAGTCAGTCTCTAGGTAGCGCCTGATCTCCTATAAACCTGGTAAAACCATTAACGAATCCTAGAAATTGGCTAAGTCCCAATTTCATACCATTTTCCAAAAAAAAACTCTATTTTGAGTCAGAATGACTCTTCTTCGTTGATTCGTTTCGGTGAGTGTACCTCAATTGTTTTTCGAAGGGTGAAGTTGTGGAAGAGCCAAGATGTGAACTTGGTGGGGATCGTTGATCCATCATAGGAGTATTTGATGAGATCACAGGAGCCTTCAATTTGAAGATGATCGACATGGAGAATTTGATCCTTTGATGTCAATCTATGTTTCATCGGAAGAAGAGAAATCAACGGCCTTGAGGAGGAGGTTGGAGAAATAAGCCAACAAAGACAAAATAACATGGGAGCCATCAATATGTTAGAAGAGGTCTCGAAAGATCACAACCATTGGATCTTTGTTGACTTGCCTCGAGGAAGGGGGGGTGGCCATAAATATTAACTAATTCCCAGGGTAGAACCCAAAATTTTTATCCTGACCATTGGTGGAAGTGCCATGAACACCATTAGATCTAGTCGATATGATTATTGGGACTATATGGTGGAGAGTAGACCTTGAATTTGAAGTGAGTGCACTTCGACAATTACAATGAAGAATTTTACAAGGTTAAACAAGAGTTGTTGATCGATGAACGGAAAAGATAGAATCTCAGTTGTAGATTGTCGTAGGTCCCACATGATCAACTTAGAAGAGATTAGAGGACAGGTGTTAATCGTCATGCGAGTTAAATGCACCAACACGGTCGAATTTGTGTCATGTTAAGGTCTGAGAGCCATTAGATCTAGAGATTGGATTCATCATAGTTTATCATTGGAGCTTGAGGATGGGGCTGACTTATGCTTCCATGAAGGAGAGAGAACCTCGATGACGAAGAAGAAGGATCCCAAGAGATCGAAACCATTGAGTTGATGAGCCAAGTGGTAGGCGCTACGTCAGTTCCACCTTGGATGGCATGAGTGACAGGTAACCATGTGGAATCCATGTGATAGTGAGTTGCATGTGATAAATGGAAGCCAAAAAACTTAGAACGATTGTAACTTTCGGCATAGAGCTCATATTTGAGCGTGGTATAGTCATTGTAAATCTCTCGACGAGTAGAACATGTTTACGAGACTTAGAGATAGAATTGAACTGAGTTGAGGAGAAGGAAATTTAAATGCCCCACCAGCCTAAGTAAGGGTTAGGAGGTTGGGTGTGTTACAAAGTGGTATCAAATCCAAGTTCAAACTCTAGGCTTGAATGGGTCACCAAGATGACTCAAAATTGTCTAAGAATGATTTTATTATGCCAAAAATGCATGTTATGATGTTGATAAATGCAATGGCTAACAATGTTTCATTATTTCAGCACGTAGGAAGTATTAAACAGAAGGCCAACGGAAGTGAATGGTGCAACGCAACATGGAAGACAAAAGACATTTCATATATGAGGAATNTTCTTCATCATCCCCTGAATTATTACTATGTATTTTTCTTTGTTGTGATTTCTTGGGCTGAGGGTTTATCTTGGGTAGAACACTTCTTCGAGAAACAACTGGTGACTGAGCATTCTTCTCATTTGAAGGCTTACCTCTTTCCTTATGATGTTTTGTGGTACTTATGATAGCTTCTATATCATCAAAATCTATGTCAGCATCTTGAATATTAGGGTCATGGCTATCATCCTCTTCTTATCCGCTTACAAATGATTTTATGAGTGCAGAGTTGAACCCAAATGAAATCAAATGATTGTAAAAAAGATGATTGGGGTCAAACCCCTTGATTTCCTATGCATATCTCAATTTGGAATGGTCGAAATAGGAATCATATTCGTCAATCTTGGAAATTTCTCTGAGAAGAATTTCACCAACTTTCCAAGGAAGAGGTATGAATTGCTTTTTCCTTTTCTCGAAAAAGGTGTGGAACCAGAATTTGTATTGTCTAGCCATTTCAATAATAAAAAATTTATCATATATGGAAGAAAAATGGGTTTTTCTTTAGAACATAAAACCCTGATGATATTGTAATCATCCATTTTTTCAAGAATTCCTTTCCCATTCATAAAAGTTGATGCCTCCAATGAGATCCAAGAAGTATCTTCCCCAACAATAGCTTCTTAAATTTAGACAAAAAATCATCATATACTTCGTAGAAATGTTGGCTAACCTTCTATCTCCACAAATCTTGATACCACATGGTCACAGGGTCCACCTTTGTGTTTAACCTTCTAGCAATATTTAAACCCTTAAAAGTATGAGAATAGGTGATAACAAATACCAAACAAGATGACATATAAAATTTCTTCTCAGTCTTGAAATTTTTCAGCTATGCAGTAATGCCATTTGAAATTATCTTCACCCATTCGAAGATTTTGTTTTCATGAACCGTGAAATGAAATATATACAATGCCAATCGAGGAATGGTTTCTGTAGAGTCTTGGCCAACAATTCGAGCAAATAACCAAGCAATTTATTTATAGGGATTTTTCAAAGAACTTACTTGAATTTTGGATATTTCTTCTGGCATTGATGCATGATCTTGTCAATACTCTTGAAGAAGTCTAATTCCATTATTTTTTCTTTTTAGAAAACTATTGCCTTCGTCCCCTTTGTAAACCAGGTTTGGCTCTAACAATTTCAGCATCTTCTTAAATATTGAAGGCAACAAAGAAACAGGATAACTTATCTGCAATGGGATGGCCCTTCTATTCTGGATGAATTTGTCGATGCACCGGGCAACAATATCTTTGAATTTGAACACCTTTGGGATGCAACCTACGAGAATTATCCCTGAAGTCCACACCTCTTTATTTTATTTACCCAACAGATTTGAATAGTACCAATATGACCAGGACCAATGATAGTTCTGATTTTCTTTGGCGAAGAGGTTCAAGGTATCTCCACAAAACAATTGTTTTCTCATGACTAACTTCGTTGAGTTGGTGAGATTTTCTTGTAATATTACTTTGCACAGTAAAATGATTTTAAGTTAGATTTATTTTGAAGAAAGAATTAACTTGAAATAAATGTGATTTGTCTTGATATAAACATAATTAATTAACGATATTTTCATAAATGAATTTAGTAGTTGATTTCATAAAGATATCATTAAATGTGACTTGAGAAAAGTGAAAGAAGGGACATGTGACGACGGAGAGTCAGAGTGGGAGATTAGAATGGAAGGGAAAGTCTGGGAGTCCGAAAGTCCAAAATAGATGAAATGGTTAAGTGTTGAGATATGTTGGGTGGGTTGTGAGAGGAGTTAAAGTATAACATGTGAGTCCATGAGTTCGCGAGTCCGCAATACAAAAATAAACTAAGTGTTGGGGTCAACTGATGTATGGGTAAAGGGAACATAATACAAGTTCGAGAGTCTGCAAGTCCGCCAACCTACAAACATGGTGAAAACAACTAAGCATGGTAAGTTCAATAAAACCAAGAAAGGGAAAGGATGTATAGGGTATGTAGGGAAGAAAATTTATAGAGGGGAAAGAAAGGTGATAAAGAAGAGGGAAAAGAGAAGGGAAAGGGAAGAACAAAATGGGTTCAACAATCCTCAAGCCAATCTTTAGAGCTCATTCTTTGCAGGTTCACGAGGCTCATGCCAAGTTGGCCTAAATGGCTCCTAGGGAAAATGGAGGGATAGCCAACCCCAAATTAGTTTTTAGTATAGAGTCTACATTAGTTTACCTACAATAAAATTTTAAAAAAGTAAAGTTTTACATATCAAAGTCTATATATTTATAGGCTCTATTCCAAACCTAATAGACTCTCCTTTTTCTTCTTAGACCATGTTGATTGTTTTATGAAACCCTCCCTATCAAGCCTAGAAATCACTCTTGAATAACATAAAATATTCAAAAACTCTGCTCAAAACATATGTTAATATTCATGATTCTCTATGTCAAATTTGAAAACTAATTCAAGACTAATAAAAAAAAATACAAATACATAAAAAAATGTAACTTTATTGCCTATTCACAAGTGTTTTTTGGTCATTAAATCCTTTTTGATTGGAGAGGGCACATAACTTCTTATCGGATCAACTTTAATTCCAAAAGACCTTCAGCTAGGAAGCCATGACTTGAGGATATCCATATGTAAAAATTAAGTTTTACTTATCCATGTCTATATTTTTTTCTATATTCTAAGCCTATTTCGTAATAGTTCATGTTGTGTGCTTTATGACATCCTCCATATCCATCCTAGAAATTACTCTAGAACGACATAAAATATAATATTCATGGTTGTTTATATCAAATTTGAATATTTGGTTAAGAGTGATAAAAGGAGTGAGCTAAAGGTGTAGCATTCTTCCTTCCAGGATAGCAAGCTATGTTGTCCTTTCCAACATCCTCTCCTAAAGTCTACACATGTCCATCCCTACTACATATGTCAACCATCATCATTGTAGACTGCATGTAACATCATCCTTTGATGGCCCCATCCATCCATCATCTTGGCAAATGATGGGACAACTGTGCACTCTACCCAAAAAGGCGCATTATGTGCATATTTTACTTTTTTGGTGCAAAATGATTGCATACATGAGTTGACGATAGGAAACCAACATACACAAAGTTGCATACACTCTATGTTAGATCAAGAGTAGTGTATGATTAGCCAAAGAGTGTTTTTTAAAGAACTTGAAGAGGAGTTTTGGTCTGCAATTAAAGACAGATTTGGGATTATGAACAACAAGTGCATCTATGCATATGATGTGGCAAAAGATGTTATAACACTTGGATAAGGAATAAATATGACAAAACCATTGATGATGATAATAACATAGATTTGCATGCTAAAGTTGAACAAAACAGGGACAGGATTTTTAGGTCAGACCTTGATGACTGGGATGAATCAGTTTTATTAGCATACTAACACAAAAGTTGTCCCCTCTAAGGATCTTCAGGACATGCTTGATAAAAATATCTTTTATTTTTTTGAGTTTGGATTTAAGCATCCCTTTGATGTCAAAACATGTGAAACTAGCCCAAAGCGACCATTGAAATCTAACAAACAAGTCATATGTCATATGTGGTGGAGTTCGATGTGTCCCCTATTTTTTATGATGGCTATGATCCTTGTGATATATATTTACATCGAAAGGTGCATTCTACAGCCTAGTATTAGGTCGATGTGTGATTCCATGCTTAAATTCAACGTGGAGCTAACACATGTCACTCTTAAATAATAATAATAAAAATTAAGTAAATGAAAATTGTATATGTCGGCTCTAACCTGTTGCGAAATGAAATATATATATA
>JZKD02S0699981.1:0-15209 GCA_000966675.3 Picea glauca
ATCTATTAGTGCCCTAGTTTTCAATCTAGGACAGAATCTATCAAACATACCTAGATCCATACTTTTGAAACAAAAATTTCCACTTATCTTACTTCTACAGAGCACAAAGCTTTCATATCTAGAAATTTTCACTATTCTTACCTTTATCAGAGTACGGAGCTTGCAGATCTTACCTCTTTTAATCAAGCATTCTCACTTTTACCTTTCTCAGAGAACAAAGCTTTCAGATCTTACCTCTTTTCTTTAGATCAGGCTTCTTTTCTTTAGAACAAAGCTTCACATACTATGCACTAGGGCAACATATCTACGCACAGAGATTTCATAGTTTCAGGTCGGATCTTTGCACAAAGCTTCTTCTTCCTTAGGTCCCAACAATCACAGTTTTAGGTCAGATCTTTGCACAAAGCTTCTTCTTCCTCAATTCCCAGCAATCAAAGTTTCAGGTCCCAACAATGGAACCATTTGTTGGGATGGGGGTAGACCTAGGGTTCAACGCTACAACAGTGCACCAAAAAAACCCTAACTACCAGCCCTTTCGGCAACACCTGCAAAGCATATGAAGTCTCACTCGAGGTAAAGGCAGGGGTGGTTGTAGGACTCAGATGTTTACAACCTTAGCTGGGATACAAATGTATGATTCTAACACTTAACAGAGCACTTAGCAGTTATATTCATCAATATTAAATTCTTAGTTACAGTGCAGTGGTCAACCAGATCTGGCATCTAGCAACACTTAGCACGACGAAATAGATCAGATCTAGAAGATTCAAGCACTAAGAACATTCATATAAGTCAGACCTAACATCCATATACATCATTAGCACAAAGCATAATCATATCTATCTATCTATATCAAAGCACTTAGCAAGCAAAGACATAAACACATCAACACATTGCACAAAGTAGAGAAACACAACATATACGTGGTTCACCCCCACCCTAGGGCTACATCCACCAACTCTTCTTCTTTATTATCTTCTTCAATAGGTTACATGCACATAGCCTCAAAAACCTACTCCTCATAGGACAAGAGATATGCATAGCTCGCTAGATCCTCCTTCCCCAAGTAGATCTAAGCACGTAGCCTTCCACGACCTCTTACAATGACTTGCACTTAGCTCTGCAAGTCTCACGCAGTATGCACAGAGCACTTACAATCCTTCAATCACATAGATATAGCACATAGCCATTCATAACTCTTCTCTTCTTACATTGCTTAGACATCTATTTATAATTTACAAAATAGGCCTAAACATGGGTAAATCCATGGGCCGACATACCATACCCATTACTTAATCCCAAATCCCAAAAAGGGGTCGAGATCCTGCGATCTCTGCTTCGTCTTGATCTCTGCCTTCGACAGGTTGTCGAAGTCCCAAAATAGGTCAAACTTGACCAAGGATCTCCCAAAACTTGGTCAAGGGCCAACAACTACAAATGATAGTGACAAGTGGCCTTTGCAACAATGATTTTTTTTTAGATTTCAACAACATATTTTTCTTTTTAAATATGTGTTTTTTACACATAACCACCTCCTATTCCACCTTTGAGTTCACCTAATTTTATCTCTTCGAAGTCGGGCTTTCCATCATCCACTCCTAGAGAGTTTACCCCACCAATAGTTCTAGTTATCAACATGTCCAAAAATAACACTAATACCAATCCCAATCCTAATACCAATGCCAATACCATTCCTAATACCAATATCAATGGTAATGTAAACACTAATATGAATCACACACCTAAACTCCAATTTATGGCTCGTTTAGATCTCCCAGATTTGACTAGGCTTAACAATAATACTATTTGGCATAACCCTACTTGGCGCACCATATCTACAAAGCTACCTTCAAAAATCTAACAATTTGAGATTCACACTAGAGAAACCCATGTAACCACATCATGTCCTTTCACCTATGGTGTTCCTCAAACAAGATCATTGATTTTTTTTATGGTTACGCTTTTCTCAATGCACTCTTACTGGAGTTGTTAGAAAATGGTATATTGAACAAATCACATTGTCACATCCCAAATTTGCGTCAATAGTGATGATGTCCCTAACCTTTTTTCAATTTCTCATTAAATATGACAAGGGAGTTGAGGTCCTTCTTTTGTGTTATTAGAACATGACGACTCATATTACGAACCATATCTATGAATGTTATCAAAGAAGTAGCTCATACAAAATTAAGTTAAATGAATCCATATTTTTAGATTATTTTTTGAAATCTCTCCTTCCTATCATAGATAATGATGCCATATCAATTACACCCCATGGAAGCCATCATGAAGTCTCAACAATATCATATCATACATGATCAATCAGTTTACCTATATTATATCCTTCCTTATGCCCATAGTTTTGATTCCACCCAATGGGATGAATTGGGGGCATAGCATTCTGCAAATGGGGTTATGTGTTCGGTTGTATCTACTTCTAATCCATACAGTCTTATGTTAGTTCCTATTGGAAATAGTATGTACAAAAACCATTATGGTAGTGAATGTCCTAAATTTGGTCTACCTTCATATGGGCACCCTCATATGCCCCATAACCCTTAGAATTGGTCACGCTCATTCTCACATGTGGGAGATAGTAGTGTGTATTTTTTCCTCCTATATAACTTCATGTGCATGGCCCTTCATGTAGTGGCATGGCATGTAGCATTGATTCTACTTCCTATATGGCTCCACCAACCGATAACCCTTATTATTGTTGAATTCTTAGACCACCTTCAAGACCCTCAATACCATGGGCTCAAATGCCTCAGACCCAACCAAACCAATTTCAACCCAATCCTCCTCCCCAAGGGAAAGTATATAACCAACAAAATGTGTCCAACCCTCAAAATTTATAGCTAAACAACAATAAGAAGAAAAAATGAGAAGAATAAGGTGAACACCTAGAATCGAGGGGTTAGAGGAAACCTACCCAATCAACCTCTTAATATTAAGGGAACATCTAATGAAAAAAATCCTAATCAATTCCCAACAATTCCTCGAAGCAATTAAAGAACCCTCAATTATGAACCAACCACCATTATTCATTTTGTAGGGTATATGCACATTACACTCATCATTGTCCTCTCTTACCAAAAACCTGTCAACTATGGTAAGAAGCAACTAAACACAAGTCTTCCAACACCTATCAAGGTCAAGATAGCACTCAACCTATTCCTACTCCTCATTCCTAACCCATCGTGTTGCAAAATCCTTTTCCTCCACTAGGTTTAGTCACAACACAACTGACAACACATTATATGAAGAAACCTTCTACATACAACCCTCCTAGAGCTCCCTTTTTCCAAAACATTTATACAAATTTTGGAGAATTAAATCTTCATATCTAGAGGCATCAATATGGTACCTTAGCCAAACTTACAACTCCAAATAAGGAAATTGACCCACCCCAAATCACTAGACCCTTACAAATATTGTGACCAAATTTTGACTCCACCCCTAAGGCAACAAAGGTTCCTTTGCATCACATGACTCATAATCCAAATGCAAGGGCTGCCCAATATAGTGGTGTAGAGGATTTGACACAATCTCCTACAAACATGTCGACTTTGGAAGTTCTTCAAAATTTCCCTTTGCAATGAAATTGCCCATTTCAGCACTGGGTGCAATTGATCCATTTAATGCTATATTTATTACTTTCGATTTAGAGAGAACAAAACCTCATTGTCCTTCATCCATCATGTTCAAGTTATCGATCACCGTTAAAAATCTATTTATTCACCACTTCATTATTGATGAGGGGCATCTACTTGTGTTATTTCCACTCACATTTGGAAACATTTAGGTACTTTGGAGTTGATGCCATCACTTATGACGTATTAATTGATATTGAAGTTATAGACACCCATATTGACTATAACATTTTGTTAGGACGTAGCTATATGTATTCCATGAAAATTTTCACTTCTACAGTCTTTCACTTCATGATTTTTCACTGCCAAGGAAGGGTTGTGATGGTCAATCAACTTACTTATTAGGATCGCATGAAAAAATCTAATCTCAATAAAGTTTTTCATATGCTTGAAGGAAACCTTTCTATGCATTCCTCTACTAAGGTGGGTCTAGGTGTTTTCCAGGATCCCTCACTACCTAGTCACTTTTCTAGAACCACTACCAAGTGTTCCTCCTAAAGGAACATCTAAAATGCACCATCATGTTTGACACTTCATCTACCCAACCCAATACTAATCCTACTTCTACTGTCATAACAAGTAGTTCATGGGTAGGATCACCTATAGGACATATTCCTTTTTTATTTCATCCCCTTTATTGGAACCATGTGATGGTGAAATTAAACCTTCAAGAGCTAAACTATGGTCTTCTCAAGTGGTACCTTACACCACCTAACCACCTCCGACACCACAATTATTCTTAACTTGTGTCCAACGTATGAACACTTACAATGTACCACTTTCAATGTCTAGTTATGAGTCCACTCCCCCACTTAGACATATCCAAGTAAGAGTGTTGGGGGGGGGGACAAGAAGGATGGGGGCACCAACCCTTTGGAGACAATAATAACCAATTAGACCCCCACACCTAATAAGTCCCCTTAACCTTGCACTATTTGTGCATCCATGTCCATGCCACCTATTAGTTCCCATAACTCCCAGTCCTATGAAATCATATCCAATCTCATGAATATAGTTCGTAAAGAAGAAAAAAAATTATTGTACACTAACCATTGATGCTCTTAGTGTGAAATTTATGGCCATAATTTACACTATTTTCCTAAGCTCCCTATGTTTAGAACAACTCTTGCAAAACTTTGGCATAGCTTTGTTGTCCCACACACCAAACCTTTAGAAGAAGTTCCACCCCCTATTTTTTGAAAACCCGGGTATTCCAACAAAGGATGAACACCTTCAGTAACCACTCACACAACCAGATCAAATATTAACACACTGATGTTTTCACATGGTAAAACCCCTACAGAGATACATCCATGGAACCAACCACCGTGGCCACTTGGATCAATTTATTAATGCAAAATAAAATTTTATAAAGAGATTTACAAGAGATTTTCTCACATTCAATCATCAACAAATAACCCTCCGTGATTTGTAAATAGAGATCATGGGCCAATCAGATGTTAAGCCATGAATCACTGTAGCCATTAAGATCGAGGAGAATATAAACCTTCAGATCACTTTATGTCGGGAACATATTGTGATCGACATATTTCCTAACTACAAATGCATATTAATGCATACTAAAGAAACACACTTTTACCTAATGACACATTAAACCAATTTGATATTAACTAACTCCTAAGTGTCTAAATATCCTAACAACCCCCCTTAAGAAAAAAATGGGATAGGATTGAAGGATTTACAAAGAAGACACAATAGGAGAAGGAAGGAGGCATTATATCCTATCCCTCGTTAATGAAAACTTCATGAACTCCTAACATAGATCGAATATTGGAAAACTTCACTTATGTAATAGATTTGGTGAAAATGTCTATAACATGATCATCTGTAGGGAAAAAGAGAACTTCAATAACTCAATCATGAATGAGATTTCTGATGAAGTGCAAGTGTAGCTCGATGTGTTTGTTGTGTTGATGTTGAACCAAGTCTTTGGCGAGCTTGATGGCACTCTGATTGTGGCACCAAAGGGTTTTCAGATGTTGTTTATAGAATCCAAACTCTAAAAGGATTTGTTGAAGCCACAAGGATTCTTGACTTGCATTAATCATTGCTCAGTATTCTACTTCTACTAAAGAAAAATAAATTTTTTGTTGTTTCTTACAGGCCTAAGTGACAGGTCCTAAACCAAGGCTGGAAACAGAATCTGCAATAGAATTTTTATCATCAGGGTTGCTATCCCAATATGAATCAAACCAACCAATAAAGGAGTCCCCCCTAAGTTGAAATGTATCCTAAACTAAAATGTACCCCGGACATACCGAAGTATTCTTTTAGCTTCTTTCCAATGGCTTTCATGGGGTGTTTGCATATACCAAGAAACAAGACCAAAAACAAAGGAAAGATCGATATGGGTATCAGTCAAGTATAAGAGGCTCTTAACTAACTGATGGTACAAAGTGTAATCAACTTTGGGAGAAGTACACGTGACAACAAGTTTGACTCCATATTGGAAGGGAGAAGAGGATAGTTTAGAATATTCCATGTGAAAATGACGAAGAAGGTCACAAGCATACTTAGACTAGGAAATAAAAATTCCTTCCTTGGTTTTCAAAACTTGGAGGCTAAGGAAATAGTGCAAAAAAGCTAACTATGCCATTTCAAAGTTCTTCTTAAGGTTAGTTTTCACATGGTTTAATAGTTTTGGGTCACTACCAGTGAGGATAAGGCCATCAACATAAAGAACAAGGATTATGAGATGGCTTCCTACTTTCTTGGTATAGACATTAAGATCAGAATGGCATCTAGAAAATCCAGTGTCAAGAAGAAATTTGTCCATTTTAGCATAAAATCTCGGGGAGCTTGCTTAAGACCATAAAGAGATTTCTTAAGGTGATAAGCAAGGCTATAATAATTTTGGATATAGCAAGGAGGTTGTTCCATGTAGATTTATTCTTACAAATCCCCATGCAATAAGGTGTATTTGACATCCATCTAACGGACCTCCCATTTATGTGAAGCTGCAAGGGCTAGAACAAGTAAGATGGAATTCATTTTGGCTACATGGGAAAAGGTTTCATTGTAGTCAATTTATTCAACTTGGGAGAATCCTTTGGAAACTAATTGAGCCTTGTGTTTTTCAGCACTTCCATTTGATGCATACTTAGTTCTATAGACCCATTTACATCTAAAAAAAAATCTTCCTTTCGTAAGAGGTACAAGATCCGAAGTACCATTTTCCATTAAAGAATGATACTCTTCATTCATGTTGTATCTCAATATAGATGACCTGAATCTTCTTCAAATGTCTTTGGATCACGAGTCTCTAAAACTTGAGCCAAAAGAGAAGAGGCTCGGTGGAACTATGAACGTGTTTGATGCTATAAAGGATCACCGACAAGATCACCAATTGGATGGGCCCATATAGGTAGTGATGGTGTTGGTTTAGGTTCATGTTCAATGGAGTCATTTTGAGGAAGGTGAGAAGACAGAGGTGGTTTTTCATCCTCACTATCATCATCTTAAGAAGAAGAAACCATAATAGGAATAGAAGAAGGTAAAAATGTCAAAGATGGCTTGCAGGCCAAAGAAGACACAAACACCAAATTAGGCTCGCAAGCTAAGATATTTTCATCAAATTTAATAATTTCATTACAATGCAGTTGAAGAAGTTTGTAACCTTTGACATCTTCAAAATAACCAACAAATATACAATTCTCATTTTTAGGCTGCAGTGCTTTCCTTTTCTCATCAAGAATGTGAGCCCATGCTACACTGCCAAATACAAAGAAGTGACTTACAAATGGCTTAAGTTTATTCCATGCTTATTCTAGTGTTATATTTTTAAGATCATTTGTGGAAGTGTGATTTACTATGTAATTTGCACAATTAATGGCTTTCACCCAATACTTTAGACTTAATTCCTTAGATTGGATAATACAATTAACCATTTCTTTTAATGTGCAGTTCTTTCTCTCAGCAAAACCGTTTTTCTATGGTGTATAAGGAAAATGTGTTTTATTTGGATGTTTTGTGCAGTGAAATAACTTTTAAAATTAGTGTTCACATATTATCCTCCATTATCTATTATTAACCTTTGAAGTTGATATCCAGATTGCTTTTCTACAAGGGCCTTGTATGCCAAAAACTTGTCAAAAACTTCACTCTTAATTTTTAAGAATTAAACACAAATGCGTCTGGAGAAGTCATCAATGAAAGTTAAGAAATACTTGCACCCATAAAAATGAGAAGAAAGTGGACCATGAAAGTCATTGTGAACAAGTTTCAAAGGGTCTGAGGCGTGCAAAGAGGCACATTTGTAAAAATTGTCCCAATGATGTTTGTCGAGAACAAAACCAATACAAACACCATATATGCATGAAATGAGAGGAATACCAGCCACCATCTATTGATTACATAGTTTCTCCGATGAGCAATAGTTTAGATGACAAAAGTGCTCATGCCAAATTTTTCTCAAGTCATCGCTGTGAGAAACAAAAAATGATGGAAAAGATGATGACCCAAAGTTGTCAAACTTGTACAACCTAGTAATATCATCACCAATTCTAGTTGCAAGAACATGATGATGATCTTTTAGATTTTTTATTACAACTTGGTGAGGCGAAAACTCTACGGTTTTACCTTCACTCAAATAAGTGATTTGATATATTGATAGAAGGTTGCAGGAAAGACTCGGAACACATAATATGTCATTAAAATGAACATTATATACCTGAACTATTTCATACCCTACAACACTAAGATATCTCTCATCACCAACAAATATTTTCTTGGTGTTACATTCATTTAAAGAAGAAAATATGGCTTTATCCTTAGTCATATGATAAGATTCTCTAGACTCAATAAGCCACTCATCATAAGAAGAAGTAGAATTTGCATTGAAGGAGAAACCATAAGAAAAAAATGCATGTCCGTGAGAAGAAGAAGAAAAAGAATACTCAAGATTTTCCCAAGATTTATTGGGGGCATCAAGTCCTTGAAGGTGGAACCTTAAATCAAGAGAGATGGACATTCCAATTAGTTCACATTTTTCATCATTCATATTAATCCATTTGACATACTTGTCATCATCAGTGGGTTCTTCTGATTTTCCCAAGGTAACCTGGTACATTCATTTACTTCTTAATAAATCTTCCATATGGGATTTCCATTGGAAGTAGTTAGTGATGGTAAGAAAAATATCATTGGGAGAAGCCTATTAAATATACAAAGAATATGGATTTAAAATATGAAATTGATGGTATGGATGGAAAGATCTCAAAAATTAGGCTATTTCAAAAAAAATGGCACTGAAAACAGACTTCGGATGTGAAAGTTATGTCCTTTTGAAAAATGGCATAAACGGTAACGAAATATCCATGTGGCAAGTAGACGTTGATCCATGTGGTGATACCCCTCCTAATAACCTCACTTTTACAAATAAGTTGTTTATGAAGTTACCCACTTTTATAGAATAAGCGGAGATCACTTTTACAATGAAGTTACTTTATAAAAGAAAATTGCATGCAAAATAAATAACTCTAAAATAAAATATTAAACCTACTTGTAGTGATTCGCTTTTATAATTTAAGTGAAATACACTTTACAATGGATGCATAAAAAATTTCAAAAAAATATTACAATGAAGTTACTTTATAAAAGAAAGTTGCATGCAAAATAAAAATAAAAAACTTAAAATAAAATATTAAAGCTACTTATAATGATTCACTTTTATAATTTAATTGAAATACATTTTACAATGGATGCATGAACTTTTTCAAAAAAGTAACCAAAAACAGACTTGAACTCAAGATCTCTTACTTAATAAAGAAACTTTTAACTAAGTGAGCTAGTGCAAAACATATTGTATTGTTTAGGATGATTGAGGGAGTTGGTGTGGTTGTTGTAGAAGACGTCCTTGGAGAGTGTGCTCATAAAAAAGTATTTTCACATAAGAAAAAAAAATTCACTTCTCGATGGAAACAAGGGTTATATCTCGGTCAGATTACCTGGAAAATGTAATTTTTCCCTCTATTTCTGATTTACCGAGATCGCACAGAGTGCACAATAAAGAGCATACATAGAAATGAAAACCATTTGTGATCTATTTCTAATTTGTCGAGATTGCACAAGGCGCGGGGAAAAGAGCATACATAGATCCAAAAGAGTAGCAACCAGGAAACAAAAAACAAAAAAAATGAAATAAAACCGAAATAACAACTCTGTAAAAAATTTAAAAGGGCATATTCGGGTTGTATACCTCTAGATCTGACTGAAATGGTCGTATATTGGGAAAACATAAACATTTTCGAGTGAAAATAAACCCATTGTTAACCAAAATGAGCACTCTGGACGCAATGAAACAATCCTCTTAGCCTAGAAATTTAGGGAAATGGAAAAAAATAGAGATGAGTCAACATGGCTTCACGATCTTGATCTACAATGGGAGCAAGTCTTCAAATAAGCTCCGATACCATGTTCAACAACACATGTATTCCAACAAAGGAAGAACACCTTCAGTAACCACTTACACAACCAGATCAAATATCAACACATCAATGTTTTCACGTGGTAAAACCCCCTATGGGGAAACATCGACGTCCCCAGCCATTGTGACCACTAGGAACAATTTATTAATGCAAAATAAAAATGTATAGAGAGATTTACAAGAGAGTTTCTCACAATCAATCATCGAAAAATGCCCCCTCCATGCTCTTTAAATATAGATCATGGACCAATTGAGTGTTAAGACATAGATCAATGTAGTTGTTAAGATCAAGGAGAATATGAACCATCAGATCACTCTATGTCGGGAACATATTGTGATCATCAAATTTCCTAACTATAAATGCATGCTAAAGAATACTAAAGAAACACACTAAGAAACACATGTTTACCTAAAGACACATTATACCAACTTGATATTAACTAACTCCTAAGTCTTTAAATATCCTAACACCTAGTAATCTATGTGAGAATACGACATATATTTTTTATATTTCCTCCTATGTAACATCCATGTTTTAAATCCATAGTTTAATGATGTATATTGTAAATATGTTATATGGTCGTGGGCCAAGCGATGTAATATGTAAACATTGTATATCCAAAATAATAAAATAAAATGTGATGTCGGTTGCAAATGGACAAGTATGGAGTCATGGGGGTTGAGTTTCCACATGAGAGGAGGGGTCTAAAGGGGGGTTTTATTCATGTGTCTTAAATCCTAAACCATTCCTAAAATTATTGTTTTGAGTAAACCTTCTATTTTTTCCTTAAGTGTATGAGAGTCCAATCATTAAACACATGTAAGAGGGTTGGTTTGAAAATTCACATTCTATAGAGAGCATGGGGGGTAAATAAAATCACTATTGTGGAATGTGAGAGTCAACATGCATCGGTAAAAGGAAAATTCGTATTGGAAAATAGGGTAGTTTTTAGAGGCAAATTTTGGGACAACAAGAGGGTGTTGAGTGTTGGAATTGGAAGATAGCCATAGTGGTTTTTGTGGGCATATTGTGGGAGTTTTCAAATGCATGAAGAATCAGGTCATTAGGCCTGTAGAGTGATTTTTGTTGTGCAGAGCAAATATTTTTGTTGTTGAGAGTTTCTTGTTGCAGCTGAAATTCCTTGGAGTCCCCAACAAGAGATATTCCTAGCCAACCTGTGATGGAGCCCTAGGGGAAATGGTGATAGCTTGAGGTATTGTTTAGAAGAGAAGAGGATCTCATTCATTGGGTTGTGCTGGTTGTGGGGAAGAGAGATGGTGGATTCGGATGGCTATAGGAAACTAAATTGTTGTAAGTGGACAATAGACACCCTTAGGAGACACCCTTTCTTTTTTATTCCTAGCCCCAACTCACGGGTGACTTGCTATTGATATTTGGAGTAGAAATTCTATGTTGGAGTGGAATGTCTTTCCTTTACAGTTGGTTGCACATTTGATTTAAAAGATGATCTTTTTATCTCTATTCAATGTTTTTATTTATGGGTTTATATTGTTGTTCATAAAATCTGTATTTTTTAGAAATTACATGTTGTTGTGTATGTTTAATTAGTTTCATTCATGTTTATTGGAATTGTTGTTATATGAATGGGTGTTTTTATCCAATTGCACACTTTTAATTTAATCGTATCAGAAAAATAAAAATTTTAATTGATGGGTTTAGTAGAGGGGGGACACTACATCCTCGATCAACTCCATGTCATTTTGTCATTCTTTATGATTGTTTGTCATTGCTACATGTGTTATTTCAATTTCAACCAAATCCTCTTCCACCACTTTGACAATGGGTATCGACCCTTTCGATTTTAATAATCCCATATTTCATTAAAGAAATTTTGAGGTTTAAAATGGGCTTCTAAGGAAAATAATAAAATAAGAGTTATCCACTTTTAAAGGGAAAGAAAGAAAACTATTTTTTTAATCATATTTTTGACATATCTATTTGTATGTTTACTCAAATTTCAAGTGTAGGAACTTGTTGGATACATAATCAACTTTCACATTCAACGAGTGCCCATTATGCATAGTTTTAATAGACCCACGGTAAGATAAATTAGAAATACATGGAAAAAAAAACATGTTTTTTTTTTCAATTTATTTCCAATTATTTCACCATGGTCTATTAAAACTATGCAGAGTGGGTACTCATTGGATGTGGAATTCCACATCCAAAAAGTGCCTACACTTGAAATTTGAGTAAACTTGTAAGGAGATAAGTCAAAAATATGATTAAAAAAATAGTTTTCTTTCTCTCCCTCCAAAATTATTTACCCTTATGGTTGACATTATCATCTTCAATCCCATTGATATTTTTAAGTTCATGCTGATAGAACATTTGTTGTTTTGATGCCAATTTTTTACCTCAAAATTTCTTTAATGCATTCGATCAAGAAATTACTAAAGCTTTGAATTTTCCTAATTAACCTTGGGATGATATGCATCACCACTCTTATTTTCTCCCTTAAGATTCCTTCACCATTAAAAAATGTTTTGATCAGTTCTCCTTCAAATCTAAGGATTTCAAACCTCTGAGACATATCAATTGGTTTAGAAAACCAATATCATCTTTGGATGCCTCAGAAGAAGGTAACATGTTCAATATTTCTCCAATTTTTAAAGTGGATAATCAGTTAAACCAAGTATCACTAAACATATTCTTATTGGTGCTTCATGTTCCCCCAAAGAGGTTGAAGCTTATAATTCCCTTTGCAAGAGTTTTGTGACATTTATACATGGTCTTATTTTGAAATGTTGGGGATTGATCCCACCATCATAGAGTATCACATTGATACATGGCCCAATGGATCTCCAATACAATAGAAACAAATGCCTATCCAGCCTACCAAATATCAAGCCATTAAAGTTGAAATTGACAAGATTCAAAAAGTTGGTTTCATTTGTCCAATTGAGTATACCACATGGGTGTCCAATTGTGTCCCTATTAACAAAAAACAAGGTACTACTTAGGTCTATACTGATTTTTGTGATCTTAATAAGGATTGTCCCAAAGATAATCACATCATGCCTTTTATCGACCAAATTCTCATTGCTTGCATGGGCCATAAGGTTCTTTCCTTTATGGATGGATTCTTGGGCTATAATCAGATCCAAATTCATCCTTGAGACCATTACAGGACCACATTAACCATTCCTTCAGGGACATTTTCCTATAGAGTCTTATTGTTTGGGTTAAATAATGTTGGTGCTACTTCTAGCTAGGCATGCCATATTATTTCCATGAATTAGTTGATATGATCCTCACATATCTCGATGAACTTATGGCTTAGTTGAATAAATGGTCATAACACGTGAAGGATCTCCATAAAATTATCCTTTGGTGTCACAATTAGAATGTCCACTTAAACCCTCTTAGATGTGTCTTATGTGTCATTGTTGGCCATCTATTTCGATTTATTATCTCAAATAAGGGTATCACTATATTCCCATTGAATTTTCACGACATACTTGAACTCCCTCCACTAAAAATTTTCTTCTAGTTGTAGAGCCTTTAAGACAAGGGAAATTTCTTGTGTCAATTTTTTCTTGATTATGCTATATGTGCACATGGTTTCTTACATTTGTTTCATTCCAGCATACCATTTGTATGGGATGACCAAGCTCAAAAATCCTTTGATTCCTTAAATCATGTGCTCACTTCTACTCCTTTAATAAGACTTCCCAACTTTGAGAAGGACTAAATCCTTTATATCTCTCCATTTTCTTTTTTTATGGCAGTTGTGTTAGTATTGTTGGAAAATGTTTAATGTTTAACAAGCAGCGAATGCTTGTCATTGATGGAAACAGTGAAGATGACATGAGAAAAACAAGTTTGTAATCGACAGGCAAACAAAAGATAAGTTCAGAAAGGTGAATGATCGAAAGCAGTGAATGATTGAAGGCAGCGAATGATCGAAGGCAGCGAATGAGCGAAAGTTTGAGAAGAATGTGAATGATCAAAGGCATCGAATGAGCGAAAGTTTGAGAAGAATCTCTTGAGAAGAAGAATATCTGATCGTTGAATAGGGAGACAGATCTCAGTCGTCAGATCCGTGCGCAGTATCCGACCACCATTGGATCGGGGAGAACCTGCACGGTCTTTAAAGTGGAAGGAGAAGAGGGTGTAATCGCAATATGAAAAATCGCGATGAAATCTGAGTCGTCAAATCAAGCTTTAATTTAGACCGTTAATTCCAATCAACGTCGGAGTTTCGGGGATCGCGTGTTGGAGATGTCAAATAAACAATACAACAGAAACCCCAAAATCGCGATATACGAATTCACGATTTAATCGCAGCCGCTGAATAGAGATCAAATCTGGACCGTTGATTTAACTCCTTATCGGAGTTTCGTGAATCGGGACTTTGAAGTGACAAAAACACTTGACAACAAGAATTCCAAAATCGCGATATGTGATATTTCGATTCAATCGCAGTCATTGAGTCAAGATCATATCTGGACCGTTGATCCAAATCCTTATCGGAGTTTCGCAAATCGCGAATTCAAAAGGAAAAGAAACAAATGCAACAAGAACCCTGGTTTCGCGATATGCGATATCGCGATTCAATCGCATCCATTGAATCGATAATGACTCTGGAGCGTTGGTTCAACTCCGTGTCGGAGTTTCGCGAATCACAATATGGAGAGACAAAAGAAACAAAGCAACTTGAATTACGAATTTGCGATATGCGAAATCGCGAAAGCGCCTTATGCATAAGGTTGTGGTCATAGCCCTTGGTCACGGGAAGAGAAGGAGTCAGTCCAGATAAGATCCATATCAGAGTTTCATGGATCGCGACTTCGAGAGGCAAGAACACAAATGCCGAAATGTCGAAACTCGATTTAAAGGCAAAATTAATAAATCTCATCCAACGGCGTAGATTAACCTAAAGGAGATCTGAGGGCTACTGTTGCACGACACAGTGAAACTGCCAGAATCCATTGATGGAGTCTGCTAGAGAATCCGAAGAGACACCTGTGTGATCGCTAGAGGAGATGAAGAGTCTCCAAGCTTCGTCCAAGTGAAGGAAGACGATTCTCAGAAGGGATTGATAGATGGATGAGCGTGGAAGCCTGTAACTAAAACAGAGAAGGTG
>JZKD02S0700047.1:12215-24932 GCA_000966675.3 Picea glauca
CAGAGAGCTGCGGAAGAGCACCCATGTACAGAGCTTGAATTAATAGAAAAGATTGATTCAAATACATGGTTTTGTGTTTGTTCTCTGTGTATGTGTGTTGAATGCTATGCTCATGCGTATTTACTTCTTGTTATGCATTTGTTGTTATGCTGTGTATATGATTTCATGTGTTGAGATTGAAGTTTGAAAGGAAGTACCAGCAATGGGTTTCAATTGTTTCTCTATCTGAGCAAGGATTCCTGCAAGGAGTGCAGTTGAAGTCGTCCGCAAGGAGTGCGTTGACAGAAGGCTTGGATAGTTTAACTCTTGTTCTCGTTCTCAGAAGTGAAATTGGGTTATACGAGTCGTGCAAGGAGTGCGCAGGCTAAGGAGAGTCTCAGTTGTGGATCTGAGCAAAGTATTGAAGGACTGCTGCTGCAAGTGTGCACAGATTTGAAAGAACTCAACACTTGGAGGTGTTTGAGAACTGCCGCAAGGAGTGCGCACAAGAGTCTTCGTGGAGACTCAGAATTTTGTGAGAAAGCTCAGGACGGATAAGGCTTTCAATCTCGTCGAAAAGAAGCACAGAGAGTCTGTGTCGTGGAGTGTTTGAACAGGCGCTGCAAAGTTACACACAGGAGGAGCAGTTTTCACGGAGGAATACTGGGTTCACCCGTAGAAGACATCCAAGAGGAAGAGATCGATGGTTAGGATCTTGTGGAGGATATTTGCAAAATCCCGTCAGCCATTGGATCTGCCAAACAACTGAGGAGGTTACGGCCGCGTTTGGAGTTCAAGCTCTAGGGGTCGTGAGTCGTTGGATCGTTGATCATTTACCCTTCAGCCGGCTGATCTGACAAGAGTTGCATAGGGTTTAAACCCTCGTGAGCAGAGTAAGAACCCCAAGAGGCGTCGGGAGTCGGGAAATCGGATTTCTTGAGGTCGTGAGAGTCAGGACATTAGAAGTCTCGAAATCTCGAAGAGCCCAGAGCCGTCCATCTGTTGGGACAGGTGGCAGGGATCGAGAGTCCATTGGCATTCCAAAGGTTCAGAAGACAAGAATCCGTGAATAGTTGAACCCCGAAATGGCAGAAAGATCACAACCGGAGGATCTCAGGGAGGACACGTGTCGTGTGGTCGTCTAGATCGGGGATGTGGTCATCGGGGTTCAGGTAAGTGAGTGTTCATGGTCTTGTAAAGTCTCGAAACAACGAGGACTGATCTAAACCGTCCATTCATTTGGGACGCGTGTCAGAGATCTGAAGGGAGTCGGAGTTTGGCATTTCACGAGTCCTAGGGATGAGGCGTCCAGGACATCAGAAATCGCGAAATCCCGAGAGTTAACCAGGACCGTCCATCAGGGGAGGACGCGTGGAAGAAATCGGAGCCATCGGGGAAAGTCCTGAAGGGAAGTCGTCTATCGGTGTTTGGGTCGTCAGGATATCGGGGATCCTGGTGATAAGATGTTTATACATTTTGGAATCGTGAAGCCTAAAACCCCGACAGGGAGGAATGTGCCACCGTGGGGCCAGCTGTCAGCAAACCAGAGAGTCGGGATTCGAGGAATCGGGAATCCCGTGGGCAAGTGTTTTCCAGCATTTGAAACACCGTAGCCCTGACGAGGGATAATACTGGGGTCACGGGGGCAACGATCATATGAGCCAGAAGCCTAGCCAGGAGAGCTAGCGCGCAAAGAGCGCCTCGAGGTTCGAGGGATCGCGAGTCTTGAGGACGGGTGTATTTTGACATTAGAAAGTCTGAAACCCCAATGAGGAATATGACTACGGTCATATAAGGGGAGGTCACGTGGACCAAGAGCTAAGGTAGTAGGGGAGAGTATCGGGGATCGGGGATCGGTAAAACAAGTTGTTTGGACATCACGAGTGCCAAAATTCCGATAGGAGGAACCTCGATACCAAAGTAAAAGGCTAACATTGATTTGTCGATAGAAGAAGGGGAGATCTCGTGAGAGAGTGTTGTGGGTGAAAATTTCCCGATAGGGAAATAGAAGAACTTTTTAGTTCTTCAGGCCGAGGAAGGAAGAAAGATCCTGTGAGTGGACGTGCCTAGCGGGCGCGCCTGCGTCACTTTACCCAGTCGACTTCTTCGACCTTTGACTTATTGTCGATCTACCTCGACTTCGACCTACAGTCGATCCACCTCAACTTCGAGCGTCGGTCAATTCACCTCAACTAGACTTTCACTGCAAAGAATATAACAACCCAACATTCTCCCACTTGTTGTTTTCTTTGTTGAAATAAGAGTTTTATGAACTTTTGCTCACAGACCCAAGCAACAATGCCCATTGCCTCTCTACACCAAGAGAACTTCACAACACTCATAGAATTGGTCAATGAGTCTGTTATATTTTCCAACGTGTATGCTTTCTCCTGTAGCACCTTGTTACTTTCCACCATATCTCTTATGAAATGGTATTGTACATCAATGTGCTTAGTCTTTGAAAGATAAGTAGGGTTCTTCTTCCAAGTCCCCATGTAGGAACGTTGTCTTCACATCCATCTATTCTATCTCCAGATCAAATGTTGTAGCCAGAGACATTAATATTCTATTGGAAGTTAGTTTTGCAACAAGGGAAAAAATCTCATCGAAGTCAACTCCCTAGACTTGGGAATATCCTTTTGCTACCAATCGAGCTTTGAAATTCTCGACTTGTCCTATGGAATTCATCTTCTTCTTAAACACCCACTTTCTATTGATGGGATTTCTTCCACCAGGTAACTTGACTAAATCCCATTTCTCATTCTTGTATAAGGATTCCATCTCCTCTACCATGACATCCTTCCATAGTTTACCCTATGTCGAGTTGACAACCTCATTGACCGACTTGGGGTCATGGTCGATGGCAGTTAACACAAATGCGAAATGAAAGTCGGGAAGACTATACCTTTTGACTGGTTTTCTTACTCTTTATGGACTCCTCATCACCGTAGTTTGTTACTTCACCTCTTCCTCAGATTCAGTCGACTCATTTGAATCTTCTTCTTCATTCCTCAATTAAAATAGCACCATATCAGAATTATTCTAGGTCTGAACAGCTTCCTCAAGATCAAATTTACCTCCAACTTCTATGAATACCACATCTCGACCGTACACTATTCTCTTTGATGTAGGATCCCAGAGCTCATATGCTTTCATCCCTTCTTTGTATCCGACGAAAATACATTTGAATGCCTTCTTGTCTAGCTTGCTCCTCTTTTCCTTGGGAACATGCACAAATGCGTCAAATCCAAATACTTTGAGATGTGCCATTGACGGATTCTTACCATACCATACCTCATTTGGAGTTGTGTCGACTAGCGTCGAATAAGGAGACATATTCACTAGATATCTTGTAGTCTTGATTTCCTCTGCCTTGAATTCTTATGCAATCCCAACACCACTAAGCATGCTCCTTGCCTTGTCCATCAATGTTTTGTTCATTCTCTTGACAAGTTCATTTTGTTGTGTGTTATATGGTGTGGTATTTGTGCGTGCTATGCCACACTACTTACAGAACTGATCAAATTCATTTCCATAGAATTCACCACCATTGTCAGTTCTCGACACTTTAATCCTCTTCTCTGTCTGGTTTTCCACAAGAGATTTAAACTCCTTAAATATCTCGAAAACCTCTGATTTCTTCCTTAGGAAATATATCCATGTCTTCCTGGGAAAAACTTCTATGAAGGAGACATAATACAAGGATCCACTGAGTGAAGGCACTGTAACTGGGCCAATCATATCACTATGCACCAGTTCTAGAATCTCATTTTCCCTTGTCGTTCCAGATGGAAACCTCACCTAAATTTGTTTCCCATATATGAAATGTTCACAAAATTCGACTTCTAAAATACATTTAGGAAAACCTTCGACCATACCTTTGCTTTGCATATCTCGAAGTCATTTTTCTCCAATGTGTCCCATCCTCTTTGTGCCATAACCTGGTCGGTTCGATCTCATCATGTCTTTTCAAGTCGATTTGAACCAACTTGTCTTGATTCGAGTCGAGTTGTATCGACATCGAATCAAATCGATTAGTAGTCGAGTCAAATTCAAGAGCAACGATGCTATTGCATCCAGTCGAATCGACATTCCCTAACAGCTTGTACAGGGTACCAATCCAAACTCCTTTCATTAATACCATCCCACCTTTGACCATCTTGCACGAATCCTTATGAAACAGAGTATGCACACCTACATCACTCATCTTACTAACAGATATCAGGTTTCTTTCCAAACCTAGAATGTGTAGAACACATGGAAGGGTTCTTTTCCTCCCATATTGCAGCGTCAGTCAGAATCTTCCCCATCCGACAATTCTAGTTGTCAAGTCATCCCCCAAGAACACATCACCCCCACAATATTATTCATATTCACATAACCATTCTTTATGTGGTGTCATATGATAGGATTCTCCTGATTCGATCAACCAAATATATTGATCTAACTGTGTACTAGTCGACGCCAGGTACACATCACCTCTCTTCTTTGAGGTCGTCTTTCTCTCAGTTGACTGCTTCTCATCGGATCTAGCACTGCCTTTTGTTTCTTCGATTTATAGTCCTTTTTATAATGCCCAACTTTACCGCATTTCCAACATCTTCTCATCAACTGATCCAAGGATTTAGATCTACCCTTCGACTTGAACTTTCTATCGAAGAATCTACCTTTATCTATGTTTATTGGTCAACCTCTCACTACCAAAGCATCTTTGGTCGATCCTTCCATGTTATTTCTTCTCATTTATTCTGGTAGCAAAGAATAAACCACGTCCTCTAGCGCTAGTGTGGTTGCATTGCTCCCAATAGCCACAACTAAGTTATCCCATGAGTCTGGAAAAGAACATAATAGGTTGATACACTTCTCCTCATTAGTGATATTTATATCCATAGACGATAACTGGATTAACATGGTATTAAACGCATTTAAATTCTCAGTCACCAAACTTCCATCACTCATCCTCAGAAGATACAGTTTCTTTCCGAGAAACAACTTATTTACCAAAGATTTCGACTAGTATAAGCTTCCCATCTTGTCCCAAAGTTTCTTGGCCAAATCTTCAACCGACACATTCAGCAACACTGAATCTTCAAGACAAAGTTGTATCGTACTTCTTTCTTTTCTTTCAAGTTTCTCCCATTCTTCTGTCGGCATGCTTATCGGCTACGTACCTGGATAGACCATTATCCATTGTTCTCGAACTACAAGAATATCTTCCATTTTAAGATTCTGGAGCTCAAAATTCTGGCCATTGAATCTTTCTATCTCTATTCTAGAACTGCTCACCATTCTGTATCGCGATCTTTAAAACAATTTATGACTTACGACTCTTACTGTACCTAGGGTTTAGTTCTCATATTCAAGATTGTAAAATCAAGATCTTATATGCTCGCCAAATCATTACACTGCTCTGATAACTCACTTTTTAGGGAAGACTAAGCTCTGATACCACATGTCAGGAAATACAGGACACTTCCACACTAATCCTAGCAAAAGAGAAGAAGAATTTAATAAAAAAGGTGAAGAATCAGACCTTATCACTAAGAGGGGGGGGGGGGTTGAATCAGTGACAGAGTTAATTTTTCAATTTTTCTTATATTAACGCAATCAATATTTTAACACAATACTTATCGTGGAACCCAATTGGTAAAACYACAAACACTTCTCTTATTAAYTGCAAAATTATGTATTTACATGTTACAAGAAGGGAGATATTCTTCTTCTTAGATCARCACCCACTGAYCAKRATGCACCCATGCCCCTRTTCACYAGCTCCAACTGGTAGGAGGKTTTAKCCCCYTGTTTAGTCAACTACAACTAACAWGGAAGCACCTACTTCCCTRCAGGMACCAACCTGCCCTTGCACCACCCYGCCTCCCCTAGTTTTAACAATTTGACAATGATATATKCATTCCTCTGGTAATRTTCTTTATCGGGCACTAGAMTTCATCTTCTTCTACTCTGTCTCCTTTTATTTAATCTTCGATCTTCATTAAGARACACACTTTGYTGCTTATGTTCTTTGGCAATTAAATAGGCATGTCATCACACCTTTTCACCAAGCAACATGTATGTTCTATATAATTGTTCATAACTATCACACCTCTTCATTTTCCAGACTAATAACTTTGATTTTATTTATCTTTTGATGTCTTCTTAAAAACATAATAAAATTTCCCACAACGACATATGCCCACAACGACAATGAGTGATAGCTATCTTCCTCCAATATCCATGTAATAATCACTTCAATATCGTTGTTTTTTTCCACAATCAATGATTCTTGAAGAATAGAAATAGATCTTTCTCTATTGTCTTTAGAACTATCTTCATCCCATACATGACCATGAACATTCAGATTAGAAGGAAACACAACCAATTGGATATTTTTTAGCATTTTGTTGGATGTGCTTGAGTCTCATCCTTAGTTTTCTAATCTTGTGGCACATCTTTAACCAAAATTTCAGTTTGACAAAGATGTTATCAACTACCCCACATTGCTCCACTAGGTATTCAACATCGGTGACAAAATCCTTAAGACTTTCAAGCCAATTAGACATTGAATTGGAGTTCCTTTTCTCTCCAGCGCGACCAGGGAGTGCCACTAGGAGGTATTATGCACCATAGACATGTATTAGGGCCATGACAATGGCTAGCGAATATAATCAAGGGATTTAGGCCTTGAATGAGGATTCTCAAGTTCCACCATCCACAAATGAGATTTCTCATGCTAGACATCCATGAACAAGGCCTCAAACTAGAGCATATGACCACTCAAGTGGATATTTTGTCTCCCATTAGAAATATGATCATTCTTACGAGTTATTTCACACCATGGTCCAATTTGAGGGCCTTAACAATGGTTGAGGAATGAAAACAAGTGACTCGGTACCTTACTGGGACTTCTCTGACTCAAAGGCCATGAAAGAGGCCTCATACCATTACACATAACATGTATAGGGGATATTTTCCCTCTAACTAAAAATACTTGGGCACCATTAGGAGGTATTATGTACTACAGACATGCATTGATTCCTTCATAATATTAGGGGATAAATTCAAGTGCCTGAGGCCCTAAATGAGGATTTTTGGGCTTGAAGGACATGGGAGGTGTGAAACCACCATACATTACCTATATGTAGGGGAGATTTAGACTTTAACTAGGAATGTGATTATTGTTAGGAGGAATTACCCATTGTGGAATGATATTGGGTCCTCAACATTGGTTTAGGGATGAAATCAAGTGCCTAAGGCCCTAAATATTGATCTTTGAACTTGAAGGCCACATAAAAGGCCTCAAACAACCACACATGACCCTAGGTGCATCACCTAGTTTATTTGGTCATTCTACTAAAATAGGCTAGACAATAATTGTCCAATGTAGATTGATTTGTAGGCCTTGACATTTGTTGGGGGATGGCATCAAGGGTCTAAGGCCTTAAATAATGCTTTTTAGGCATGAAAACCATGGAAAAAACCTTAAACTACCACATATGACCTATGAAGGGAATATTTGGCCTCCCATTAAGAATATGAGTTTTGTTAGGAGGTATTGTGTACCACATATGTGTATTTAGGCCCTCAAAATGTCCCTAGAAGTTTAGGAACTGAAAAAATTCTAAAAATAGTAAATTTTCAGAAGATTGTTTTGAGCTAGTTAAAATAGGTGGGTGGCCACCGATATCCACCTGGATCAATCCTCCCTCATTAGGAAGCAATGCTCTCCATTGCGTTGAGTACCCGGGGAGAGGGAAAAGCGTTTGTTGAATATGCATCTTGATGAGTTGCTTTCCTTGTTGGAGAAGTTGCATTGCTTAGCTTGTTGAAGGTTGTCACGAACCTATGGCTGGAAGGGTTGGACCTTTTTAACCAGTCTTGCTACATGAGATGACTGTGTGAAAAAGCAATCATTGTGCTTTGCTTCAATCTTGTTGACATGCTTCTTTCGAACAGAAGGTGCTTGGACTGAGGTTGCAACGATTGCAGTGTTCTTTTTTTCACCTTTTGAACAGACTGTGAAGAAGCTGAATTTTGTAGTATGAGATACTACCGTGTGGCACTATTTATGTGGGACAGTAGTTGGAACTACCTCTTGTATCTTGTAGATATGACCCCCCAAAGTAATAATGACACTATGGGGTTGAAACTCATAAATATCATGGCGCTTCCACATATATGGCTGACCCAAAAGAACATCACAGACATCGAGTGGGGAAGCATCACATAATACCTCATCCTTGAAGGGTTGGATGCCATATGAAAACTGGCATTGTTGGTTGACACAGAGATCTCATCCCTGGAAAATCCACACGATGTTGTATGGTTGCAGGTGCGGTGTTGTCGACAATCCCAACTGTTTGACGACCTCTGTTGAGATGAGTTACTTTTGGATTCCGCTATCAAAAATGAAATGCAACGAGGTCCCCTTCACCGGCATATGTGAATGAAAGAGGCACCTCCCCTCCTCAAGATCTGCTAATTCTTTTGGTTGAATTGTTGCAGTCACGACAGTAGCAGTGGGGTTTGTGTCGATGATCTTTCTTCTTCCATTATTTTCTGAATCGGATTATGAATATGGGTTCGGATCTTTTTCTTTGATCTCGACCACCAATGACTATTTTGAGTGAAATTCATCAGTGTTGTGCCAGGGGATTTTTTGGAAATCGCACCAATTTCCAGTGTCCTTCTTCGTCTTTCTCTGACCCTTCTTTTCCTGTGGCATAGACTAGTTTTCGAGAGGTTGTTTGTTAGGGTCGTCTTTATCATACTTTGGTTGTTGTGGATTTTCAGACCTGAACTCCTGTTTGTTCTAGTGCCTACATTTTTACTCGATTTTGACAGTATATCGATAGGTAGCTCCCAACGATGATATGTCCAGAAACTCCATTTTAGTTTGGATGTATCTGTGTAGATCCCCAAGGTATTTCAGAACCAAATGTTGCTTAGAATATTTGATACCCAGCTTGGTGCACAAGGTATGGAAAGTATCGGTGAACTCCATCATGGCTTGGCCCCTCTCTTGACGCAGCTTGGTCCATCTCATGTACTGGTCATCATAGTTCCATCTCATGTACTAGTCATCATAGTTACCAACAGGGTAATATTGTTCCTTGACCGCATCCACAAAAAAATCCCAAGTGGGCTTGACCCCATATATTCCAGACTCCTCTGTGGAACTTTGCTCCCAATAAGTTTCCCACCAGTCTTTGACATGGGGGAGATCATTAAGGAGTGCGAAAGTGATCTTTTCTCTGTCAGAAAAATTGTGAACATAGAAATATCCTTATAGCATATTTTACCATTTTTCTAGGGCATATGCATCTATCTGTCCTTCAAATACGGGAATATAAAATTAATGTGTACCTTGAAAGGCGAGGTGCCTCCAAAGTGGTCGCTTGATGAAGAAGCACTGGTTTTTATCGACAGGCATTGAAGGATGTGGGAAAAATTCTTCATCATTTTGTCACTCTGTCGCGTGAGAGCTTTCTCAAGCAACAGATTAATAGAATCGTTTGCTCTGTCATTTTTATTTTCTTCCACCATGGAGGGTTTCTTGGGCATGCAAGAGAAATTGTCCTCAAGAGAGACAAGCTCGATACCCAACTTGCTATACTCGGACCTCGTCGGGGACATGCACTGAAAAAAACGATCAAGAGTAGCCTACTCTGATACCACTGATCCGAATTATTTTCGGCACGAAATGAGAGCAGAGATGTAATAAAGAAATGTACAGATTTATCTCAGATATCCAATAATATAACATAAATATATCAAATATGCAACCATAAACACATAGATACAATAATACATTAATGAGTGAAATGTACAAAACTGTAGCAATACAGAGTGAAAGACTCACTAAAATGGTGGCAGTTTCTCTCTGAGAAGCGATGTGACGGCTACTCACATTCACAATAAGATGGATTACAATGAGGCTCTAAAGGCCTTTTTAACATAAATAAATTCCAAAACCCTAACCCTGGAAGATGAAAAACTAATAGTTTTGTGGACCCCGTTTTGGGTAGTTTGGTGTATCAATTGCCCGGAGGCGTAACTTTGGCATACGATATTTGTTTGGGGTGTACGATAGCTCGTTGGAAAGGTATCATCAAGGAGATTAATTTTGGAGGCTCAATTAGAGATTTTAACCATTTTTGAGGTGCTTGATCCCAAAAAAACTTCATTTAGGCCCTCAAAATGGCCCTGGAAGTTTAGGAACCAAAAAACTGCTAAAAATAGTAAATTGCCTAAAGATTGTTTTGATCCAGTTGGAATAGGTGGGTGGCCACCGATATCCACCTGGATCATGAATGTTGTTTCTTGTGATCAATGGCCATGGAGGACATCTCAACCCACCACACATGATCTATGTAGGAGAGCTTTGGATTTTGACTGAGAATGTGATCATCATCATGAGGAACTTCCCACCATGAACCGAAGGGCCTTAACATTGGTCAAGGGATGAAATCAAGGGACTAAAGCCCTAAATAATGTTCATTTGGCTCAAGGGCCATGAACAAGTCCTCAAACAACCTTCCATGACCCTAGGCACATCATCTAGTTTATATAGGTAATCTACTAAGATATCTTTGATAAGAATTGTCCACCATGGATGTTTCTTTTGTAAATAGCTTAAAGGTTCTTTGTAGTTCTATATAAAACACATTCGTTATAAAGCACATGCGTGTTATAACGTGTGTGCATTGTGAAATACACATGCATTATATGAATTTCAAATTCAAGGTGGTGTAAGTGTTTGGCGTGAATATATCACAAGCCTTGTACGCAATATGGTTAGTTTGGTATTAGGTTTAGCATAACTGTCTTAATGGCTAAGACTGAAAATAACATGGCCATTGGTTTTCCTCTAGAGCTTTGTCGAGGTGCCCCCACAACTTTTAATGTGCTTAACCACTTCCAAAAAAATATTATATGCTCCACTAATAGAAAATGAGCTCAACAATATCACAATTTCATGGTTTACCACTCACTTTAATGACTTTAATATTTTATAAAATATTACATTCTTTTGAAAGTTTAAAAAAACAATTTTAGAAAATATCTATTTTTAAACAATCACACAAATTTTTCATAAATGAAAATTATATATAATGAAAGTTTATTCAAATTTCCGAACATGTTATTTTTTTACATCGTCTTAAAATTAGGTGTGGAGTATCTCTAATAACCTCTATTTCTAGGTCAACTAAACAAAGCATATGTACTAGAACACATTATTAATGATAGAAAAGATGCATCTCAAAATAAACTAGGAAATTGAGGAAGAAGATTTGTGGGATGAACTATTTGCGCACTAAAGACTTCATACAAAAGATGTTAGTAAAGATTGAATCTCATGAGAATTTGAGGAAAAAGATTTTTGGGTGAACCATTAGCGATTAAAAACTTAGTGCAAAATAGGGTCATAAAAAAATTGTGATCACCTTAATAATTAGTTACAGACAACAATACCAAAAAAAATTGCTTCATTAATTCTCATCACCTAGCCATGAAAATAGTGGAAAAAAAAAAACATATCCTTACATTATCAATTACATTACCAATAACAAGGAGAAATTGAATACCAAATACATGTGATAATACACTATATAATAACTCAATTCAACTCAAGTTGAAGAACATAGAATAATCTGTTGAGTTTGTTCATAATAATTAAAATATCATAAAAATAAATATATTATAAAAAACATCTCTAAAATCCAACACTAAACCCTATTCCTTGGGAAAAATTATGAAATCAAATCCAACACTAATCCCTATTCCTTGGGAAAAATTAAAGGCCCGCCCTGTGATCATTGGTTTTTGCAACAAGTATCATTGAACGGCACAAGTATAATGCCTCTCTTTTAAATTAAAATCATTACAGGCCCGGCGACTATCTATCTTCCACTAGAATAAATCGATAACACCTCACACCGTTAATCGATGTAATGCATTGATTATTTTAGAGTTTCTTTTTAGCTTATGCATTACAATAGGTATATGCATTGATTATTTTAGGGTTTCTTTAGAGGTATATACATTGATTATTTTAGGGTTTTTTTTCTAGCTTATGCATTACTCTTGATATTCAAATATTAAGAAACTAATAATACTACAATATCCCTAGATTGAATTTTACCAAAAAAATAAAAATAAAAAAATATGTCATTCAATAATCTATTTCCTATACGTTTTAGAAATTAACATCCTAAAAATAACAAGACTTACATAGCATAATGTCCATTGGGATTTGAGGTTATAATGGATTTGCTTTTGTCTCTAATTGTTTTGCACATGATACCTTTTGACAACCCTATTTTTGTGTGCTTCTTATAAAACCGGGGATTTGAGGTTACAATAGATTTTCTTTTGTTTGTTTTGCATAGGGAAGTGAGTTTGAATATCTAGAGGAAAGTGGATATGAACTTCGATAGAGAAGTGATTCTGAATTTTAATAGGGAAGTAAATATGACTGTTTTTTTTTCCAATAGAAAATTCCCACAAAATTATATTAGAGTATAATTTTTTTTACATAGCAAGATACTTCTCTAGGATATCACAGCGATCCCATCAAATACATCAAATTGTTCTTATAAAAAAGGATCCAAAATAGATAGGACACTTTTATCTTTCTATCTCAAATGGATCACTACAACATATCAGACATATAGGCCAGCATAACATTATGACATTGTCAACACCCGAACGTACTAAAGTCATTACAAAAACTAGAAA
>JZKD02S0700047.1:30060-50254 GCA_000966675.3 Picea glauca
TCTTCTTTGTTGAGTTTTGTTCATGTTGCTACCGGTGTGGGTGCTACCTTGCAATTCATTATTCTAAATCTTTTCAGCACATCCAATGCATATTTTGTTTGACATATAAATATTCAATAATCTAACCGATTTACCTCATGTCAAGGAAGTACTTCATCAAGCCCAAATTTGTCATCTCAAATCCTTGTTCCATTGTTGATTTAAACTCAACTATTGATAGGTTTCCAGTGAAAAGAAAGTCATCAACACATAAACAAACAAATATAATTTTCCCTTGTTGATTTACCTTTGTATATAGAGAGGGTTCATTGTTGCTTCTAGGTAAAATCATCAAGATGGGTGTCTATTTTGCTTGTTTTATGAGAAAAAAACCTATATTTTCACAAGTTCTTCAACTTCCGCTATACAAAAGTATTTTTTTTATTTAGAATTTCAATTTGCAGTAAAAACAAAACTTCTGAAGAATTTTGTTAGTTTTCCACTGACTATTTTTCAATTTTTTTTTATTGAGATTTGATATGTCAATTTGGCAATTGTTTAACAATATGTTCCTTAAATATGAAAGGAATGATAATGAGTTATTTTCCCCCCAACAATGTATCTATTATTAAACCTTTTTTTTTTGACAAACGAAATATACTGCAACAATCTATAAAGACTGTATTTTATTATGACTATAATTTTGAATCTAACAGATGAATATTATAATTTCTAGATTTTTTTTGACCAAGTTGAAAACGTTGCAGATTTTAAACACATGATTTCCCCCACCTTGTATCTATCCTAATTTTTACTTAAAAGTAAAATCTAAAAATACCCTTTTGAAAAGAACAGTTTAAGGATTCTGAATATAATTTTTTCTAAATTTTCCACTATGTATTTTTAGAGATACATATATTTCATTTCACTGAATCATAATGCCACCTGAAAATATTATGCAGTGATTTAAAAAAAATAAAAATAAAAAAAATAGGTAAAAATAATGAAAATGAAAACAATTTATATCCATTGAAAGTAAATTCAATTTTGCAAATGTTGGTATCAATTTTGAAACTAAATTTTGAGTATTTGCAGGAGTTCACAACCTCCAAAGTTCAGGTAAGCTAGAGGGAATTCTCTGGTTTCTGCAAACAATCCCATTCGTTGGTTTTTGATCGAAAGAAAGTTTTTTCGGCCGAAATATGTAATTCTAATGGAATCTGTAAAAAATAAAAGGTTTCCTAGATTTTCGGTTGAAACAATTATTTTTTGGTCGAAAGGTGAGTGAGAGAATTTCTTCGGCCAGAAACAATGAAGAGACACGTCGTTTCATTTCACATGGCGCCAAATCTTATAAATACTCTTTCAGCCGAACCAATTTAACACTTCTGCTAAATCCATGGCTATTCAAATAAGATTTCATCCTATTGTACCAAGCTCTTGGAGCTTTCTTAATCCCATAGAGAGCTTTATTCAACCTATATATCTTATCTTCCATTCCTTTTATTTCATACCCCAGTGGTTGTTGCACATAAACCTATTATTCTAGAATGCCCTTTAAGAATCCAGATTTCACATCTGTTTGGTATACCTTCCATTTGTTTTGAGTAGTTATTGCTAAGATTTCCCTTATTCTATCTAATCTAGCCACTGGTGAATTTTTTTCTCCAAAATCAATTCCAAGTTGTTGTGCAAAGCCCTTTGCTACTAGTCTTTCCTTGTATCTTTCAACTTCACCCATTTCATTAAATTTGATTTAATAAATCCATTTCACACCAATATAATTTTTTTCTTCAGGAAAATCTACTAGATCCCATGTATCATTCCGTTCTATGGAATCTGTTTCTGTAAAGTACCCGATGTATTATGCAAAGAAAAAACAACATAATAAACATATTTTTTTATGACAAGTATCAACAGAAGAGAAAATATACAGAAAAAGAACATTATAAATGATACCTTTATTGATGGAAAGCCAAGTTCACTTGCCTCTTCAAGGGAGTAATATCTAGCAAATGAGAGCTCAATTAAAAAATAATTCTCAAGACAAAGCTTCCCCATGCTTTCTACTACTACTTATACTATTTCCATCTTCTAGAGAACATTCTAGAGGAAGATCTTTCTAGAAGTGGAAACTTCTATTAAGTATTCTTACATTAGACGTGTTTACATTATTGCATAGGCCTTATTTAATAAGATCGACATTTATTACATAGAAAACATATTATTCTATGTATGTGATGGGTTAGGGAGGTTAGGTCCCCAACATTCCCTCCCCTTTGAAAAACAACCTTGTCCTCAAGGCTTGAGATGGGGAAATTGTAGTATAATGGTAGTCGACTCCCATGTGGCATCTTCCTGAAGTGTATCCTTCCACTGAACTAAAACTTCCTTGATGGGGCACTAACATAGATGACATTCACAGTGGTCTAGGATTTCTTTGGGTTGCAACCAAATGGATCCTTCTTCATCCAATTCAGAGAGACTAGTTTGAGTCTGGCACTTAATTCCAATCATATTCTTCAAGCAAGAAACATGAAAAATGGGATGGATCTTAAAGTGACCAGGGAGAGATAACTTGTAGGCCACGGGCCCACACACTTGAGAACTGTATAAGGGCCATAAAAATTAGGAGTGAGTTTCTGATATTATTCGAATTTGACTGGAATTTTCTTATAAGGTTGTAGATGAAGAAACACATGTTCCCCTTCACCAAATTGACATTCTAAATGACCTTGATCTGCTTGTTGCTTCATGTGATTATGAGACATGACCAAATTTTCTTTCAAGGTATGAAGAATGGAATCTTGGACTATAAGTGTGTTGTCGATGTCTTGAACCTTGGATACACTTGGTAGGTAGGAGAGGACATAAGATGGATTTTGACCATAGACTGCTTCAAAGGTAGTCATGTGAGTGGCAGCATGGTAATATGTCTTGTACCACAATTCAAATAGTGGTAACCACTGATCCCATTAAGTTTGTCTTTCGCACATGAAATGCCTCAAATATGTTTCCAATCACTTGTTGACATATTTATTTTTTCCTTCAATTTAGGGATGATAGGTTGAGTTGATATGCAATTGGGTTCCCTAGAGCTTGAACAATTATTTCCAAAATTTGTTGATGAAATATGGATCACGGGCGGAGACAATAGAGTGAGGCATGTCATGGATTTCGAAGATATTATCCATGAAAATTTGAGCCATTGTGGATGTGGTGAACAAGTGTTGGTGGGCACAGAAATGAGCATATTTGGAAAGGTGATCGATGACAACCAGGATGAATGACTTATTTCCCAATTTGGGTAATTTGACAATGAATTCCATAGAAATATATGTCCATATAGCAGGTGGAATAGGGAGTGGTTGCATTGTGCCTATATTTTTTATTGTTTCTCCCTTTAAGCATTGACAAGTATCACATTCGGCCAAAAAGGTTTGGATGTCATGTTTCATGCATTCCTAGAAAAAAGGAATGTTTGACCCATTCATGGGTTTTGTGAAATCTCGAATGCCCAGTTGTTGGTGAAGCATGAAGTTCAGAGGGAACAATGGATTTAAGGTGAGATTTTTTTCTTAAATACATGAGAACTTTATAGCGAAGCTCCTCATTGTTCCAAGAGTATCTCGAAGAGGCATGAGGATCTTGTTGCAATTGTTGGATCAAGCAAGCAAGTTTGGGATCTTAGAACCACCCCTAGTGAATTGCTAGTAACCAATCCGCTACAATGTGTTTGAAATATTGTTTTCATTGATTTCAAAGACAGGGGGAGCCTACGATATGTCTAATATAAATATTACAAGTCTACAAATGTCCAAGATAAAGATTGCAAGATGGACATTGTTGAAAGTATTATTTTTTTTTCAATTTGGATACCCTTATTTGAAGGATATTTTACCCTACATACCTATCTCAAATGGAAGCACAAGTTATATGGTTGGAAATATTATTTCAAGACCTTTCCAATGATATATTTCATTCCCTCTAACTCCCTAGGAATGAGGAGATATGAATTTTTTCATTCAACAACCTAGCCAGAAAATTGAGTTCGACTCATCCAGTCTTTAGAGGTCAGCTCGAAAAGTGGGGATAAAATTATTATAAATATAGGATAGAATTTTGCATTTGAAGAGAAACCAAGCAAGATGTCAATTCTGAGGTGCACTAAAGGTGTTGGGGTGTATCTTTAGGATCTAGAGGTGTGCAAGAGAAATCTAAGGGACTTTCTTTGGGTCTTTCTTATTCTCAAGGTATGCTATAAGGTTGTGATGTTTTCATAAGGTTGTGATGCTTCTATATGCATTGTTATGAGGTTGTAATGTTGCATTGATGTTGTGATGTTTCTGTGAGTAGATGTTATCATGAATGGATGCTGTCATTAGTGGATGTTTCTTTGAATGGATGTTGTCGTTAGTGGATGTTGTCGTGAATGGATGTTGTCGTTATTGAATGTTTTCGTCAGTGGATGTTTTCGTCAATGAATTTGTTTTTTAGTATATGTCGTCGTCAGTGAATGTTTTTCATCAGTTCATGTTTTTGTGAGTGATTACATTCCAGGAATGATGCTATGAGGCTTGCTAGGGTTTGAAGGATTGTATGTGGAATGAAACATGTAGATGAAGTCAGAGGTACTTTGTGTATGAAGATATTGGATTGGTGTATACACATATCTTATTGATTTGGTGCTTAATTGAGGAGATTGGTGTCTCCAATAGGTTGGTGCCTACATCTTGTTGAGTTGATGCTCAATTGAGGAGATTGGTGTTTCCAGTAGGTTGGTGCCTACATCTTGTTGAGTTGGTGCTCAATTAAGGAGATTGGTTCCTACAATCTTTGTAATAGTAGGTTGGTGACTACAGACATTTATAAAGATAAGTTTTTGTGGTTTTCTCCCGCAAGGGTTTCCACATTAAACTATGTGCATTGTGATTTGAGTTTATATGTGATTATTGTTTCTCGTCTAATGAATGATCAATGAATGGTTAAATAAAGTAAATGTATTGTATATTGATTCACCCCCCCTCCCAGTATAAGAATAATCTTAACAATTGGCATTAGAGCGGTGATCCAAGAGGATCCAAGAATGCTCACAGAGGTCCACGAGGATTCAAAATGCTCACAAAGGTCTAGGAGGATCCAGAAAATATCAAACTTTTACCATCTCAAATTCTCTCTAAAACTGCATCATTTCATATATATCGGCAATAGCTTTCCAACGGCATAAAAATCACCTCAAACAGAGCTCGTATGCAAAAGTTATAGTCGGTCAAAGTTCAAGTCAAACTAAGAAAAAAAGGAAAAAGTAAAAGGGGTCAAGGTGACACGTGTCACCACTGCAAGGGTGACATGTGGAATGACTGTACAGTTTTATGATGCTAACGTAGACACACCAAGGAGCACCACATGGCACATCGTACATTCAATCAGGCAAGTGACTTGGCAATCTGTGCGGTACAGTGGGCACCAATAAGCATTTGACACGACGCAATGATAAGCCAATGGGAGGCTACCATGTGGCAACCTCGCATTGGCCATTTATGGATAAGGTGGTTTAAAATTTTGTTGGGAGTCTGGAGGATCTAACTCGAGTCTCTCGCACTACAACCCAACAACCTCACCAATACACTATGCACATGAGACTTAACCATTAATTGCGGGACTTATATTTGAAGTCGTTATATTATACTATTGGTGGAAGAAAATGGCCAAGGGATAAGCCCTAGACCCATAGTTTATGAACATATGGTATCACACATAACCATATCCCGGAAGACGAGGGTGCTAACAAACCATACCAAACAAACTATATGTTAAACATTTAATATATGGTTTGAATGTTATAACAAAAGTCGTAACATATGGCATGGTTGACATGATTTGATCCTACGACCTACCATACAATGTTCTAATGCCCCAACCAATGCGCCAGCAGTGCCCTTTGGGAGGCTAAGTATAGTAAAAACCATTTATTATGATTAGAACAGAGTCTGAATACATAGGGAGTGGGTACGGGCTCGACCCCCGACCCAGCCTATTTATGGGCATGGATCCCAATATTGACACACATTTTGAGGATGCATGGATATTGAGACAGAGGTATGGTACGAGTGCATTAGAGTGCATGCAAAAGAGGAAGCTAAGTTTATGTGTTGCATAGATTTGCGTGCCATGAGGTATATTGTCCAAACATAGGCATGTTTATACTCATTTTTATCATTTTTTTAAGAGGAGTACAATGGTGATGTTATTTTTGTGCTAAGAGGTCATTTGTGAAAGTATTAGTCCATATTCCCATTAATGAGCACCATAGTGCATCGTTTGGTGTGTAAAGAGGGTAAAATTGAGCCAGTTCAGAATATGGTTGACATTATACTCATTTTTTCTCACAATTTCGCAAGAAATTCAATGATAAACTCATTTTCTGAGTTTGAGAGATGGAATTCAAGAGATTCCATAAAATTGGTTTTTGTAAGTCCATGTTGTAAGGTAATTTGACATTTTGTGATGATAAGAGGCAATCTTACTATCTAGAAGGGACTTGAAGATGAAGTAATATATGTCATCAATGTTATACATTTGAGTTCTTTTATTTTTTGTTGTGTTATCTCATAATTCTTCAGATTAATCATCAGTTTATGAGATTTTGGATAATAAGCACAACATCATTTTTTTCTGCATATCACCTCAATACTATCAAGAATTAATTTTGAATCGAGTTAGATGCTAACATGTGTATTTTAATGGAATAGGTCGTATCTAAGGATTTTCAGATCAAGTGGTATCATAGCTAGGTTTGACATGCATTTGCAAGTTATTGATGTGACGAGGTCCAAGACTCAAGATTGGTGAAGGTGTTAAAGACTTTTGTTGGGAGGACAAAATGAGTAAATCCCTCATGAAGTTAAGGCTACAGAAGAACATTAACTGACAAATTAAGAATGAGAATTATGAATTAAGGATGCAATTGAAAACTCTTGAGGCAAAGAGCGGATGCTACAAGATTGATTGATATGTCATGAGGAATTCTATAGAGGCATTTTTCATGAGTTGGAAAGGAAGTTGCAAACCAAGGATCAAGTATTGGCACCATCAGCGTCAATCTATGAAGATTGGCCACTCAAGAATGTAAAGTCTCTGATGCAAGAGATACTAAATCTTTTAAAAGGCACGATGGAGAAGGATGATTCTTCATATTGTTCTTTTTCCCGTCAAGATGGAGAATGCTCAAGGAAAATTGAAGAAAAGAGAACTTTAGATGAAGAGGTCATTCATAAATAGTTAGTCTTACCTTCCAGTCCAGAGAAAGGTAACATATCTAAGACATCTCCAGAGAAATATGTGTATTCTAAGGAGGAAATTAATACTTTTCCCATTGGTAAATGGTCTATGTATCCATGTGATTCCTATGGAATTAGTAACCATGTCATGAAGAAATTTCAAAGAAGACAATCTTTGCAAGAAAATCCATCCAAAAAGAAGGATAAAGGTAAAAGTCATTTCTCAAAGAAAAGGAAAAGGGGGAATGACAAGAAGGGACCGTGTTTCCAAGATGGGAACAAGACACTCTTCTATTATTGTGGTAAGAGTAGACATCAAGTTGAGAAGTGTTGGACACTTTATCAACACTTATGTATGAAGTAGAATCGTAAATATGTAAAGGCACTTGAAAGAAGACAAGCAGCGACCCCAAATGAAGTTAATAGTCATGATGAAATATTTGAGAAATAATACTCCTTAATGGCTCGTCTTAATAGAGTGATATATGAATACATTGAGGAATGGTTCATGAACAATGGTTCATCTCGCCACATGATCGGGATGAGATCAATAGTCCTTACTTTCTCAAGGATAGAAATAGGTTTCTATGTAGGATATGGAACTAACATCAAACAAGCAATAAAAGGATCTAGATACGTAAGATTACAACTCGAGTCGAGAGGATTTCTGGGAATATAACATATGTTATATTTTCCAGACTTGAAAGTAAACCTACTCTTAGTTGTGGATTTTGAAGATGAAGGATATGTCGTCGCATTCCAGAATGGCCAAGTACTTGTGTATTCAAGGGAAGCTACTCAAGACACAACAATAATGCTTGGTGTTCTCAAGGAGAGGTTATATAGGTTATTGGGAATACCTATAATCTGGTCTAATGGTTTCTCAGATTCTGCATCAGATTCAATGTCAGATTCAACATCACCATCATAGGCATTGTCAGAGATAGGAAGTTGTGAGACTCCTTCCAGTACTAAGGGGAGGATGAGTCCACAAATAAACCATCCATCATTCTAAATATGTATATTTGTAAAATTCAAGCTAATATGCATATGTAGATACCCACTAAGTCTATTTATATTATTGTATTAGAAGGCTTGCAAGCCACTCATTGTACATGTTGAGAGTGAGAGGAATTCTGTAAAATTTCTATATAGCCACCTTATATGTTGCTAAGAGTGAGATTAATTTTGTAAAGCATTTCTATATAACCACCTTACATATTTTTTAAAGTGAGAGGAATCTTGTAAAGGGTTTCTATATAGCCACTTTGTTATAGAAGTGAGAGGAATCTTGTAAAGGGTTTATATATAACCTCTTTGTTATAGGAGTGAGAGGGATCTTATAAAGATTTCTAAGTCTTTTCTACAACATTGTAGGCAATTGTATTGTATTGTTATCAACTAAGGACTACATATGGATCGAATTTTCTAAGTCAACATTCTTATTCTGAAGTACCGAAGGCGAAGGAACAGAAGGATGTAGGCAATCAGAACATGTAGATCGAAAGAGGGAAGAGCATCGAAGTAATGTAAATATTCCTAGAGCTGGTAAAGGAGAAATAATATTATGTATAAAGAGATAAGAGGTATATCCTTGTAAAGATGCATGTTATAAGCATCTCCAAAATATTATTTCATGTTTGTGTAGATGTATACCTTGAGCAGAAGCAGTTCAGTCAGTACAAAGAACATGTTTAGAATTGTTTTCAAGGCATGAGAGAAGAAATGAACAGGGAATTCATTCAAAGACTCCTACAGATACATCATTAGTATAGGAACAGAGAGTCCAAAAAGGCAAATAATATATTAAGATTCGACTTGGTTTCATGATTGGATGAGATAGACTATCTTCAACGGAGAAGAAGATGGGAGTGGATGTTGAGTACATGATTCAGATTTGGATATTGCAGAGATTCAATGAGTAGAACTTTGTTGTGAAGGAATCTATGAGCCAGAACTAGAGATATATTCTATTAGCGACAGTTCCAGAGGCCAGAGTCAGATTCATATTTAAGAAGCTTACAAAAGTACACTAATCTAATATCTAAGATCCAAGATCCAAGATGAAGACTTAGTCCTAGAATATTCAACAAGGTGGAAGAGTGAACAAGCTTCATCATCACTAAGTTAATGGATAAGAGAATTACAGTAAGATGGAAGAGTGAGTAAGAGTTATCATCACCAAGTTGTTGAAATATTCATACTTTTGGAGGGCCAAAAGTTATTCAATGGGAAGGTGTGATCCAGGAGGATCCAGTAACGCTCATAGAGGTCCAGGAGGATATGGAACACTGATAGAGGTCTAGAAGGATCCAGAAAGGCTAAAAATTTTATTGTCTCAAATACTCTCTAAAAACAACATCATTGCTTAGAGATCGGAGATAACTTTCCAACAACGTAAAAATCACCTCAAACGGAGCTCATATGCAAAAGTTATAGTCGGTCAAAGTTCAAGTTAAACTAGGTAAAAAAGGAAAAAGTCAAAGAGGTCAAGGTGGCACATGTCACCACTGCAAGGGTGACACGTGGCACAACCGTACAACCATACGGTTCTTACATGGCCACGCCAAGGAGTGCCACGTGGCACATCGTACATCCAATCAGACAAGTGACTTGGCAATCTGTGCAGTACAATTGGCACAAATAGGCATTTGAAAAGAGGCAATGATAAGCCAATGAGAGTTTTCCACGTGGTAGCCTCCCATTGTCCATTTATGGTTAAAGTTGTTTAAAATTTTGTTGGGAGTCTAGAGGATCGAACCCGGGTCTCCCGCACTATAACCCAACGACATCACCAATAAACTATGCACATGAGACTTAACCATTAATGGTGTGACTTATATTTGAAGTTGTTACATCATATTTTTGGTGGAAGAAAAGGGTCGAGGGATAAGCCCTTGACCCATAGTTATGAACATATGGCATCACAGATAACCATAGGCTAGAATACGAGGGTGCTAACAAAACATACCAAACAAACTATATGCTAAACATTTAATATATGGTTCAAATGTTATAAAAAAAGTCGTAACATAAGGCATGGTCAACGAGATTTCATCCCGCGACCTGCAATGCAATTTTCTAATGCCCCAACCAATGCGCCATCGATGCCCTTTGGGAGGCGAAGTATAGTAAATACCATTTATTATGGTCAAAACAGAGTCTGAATACATAGGGAGCGGGTACGGGCTTGACCCCTAAACTAGCCTATTTATGGAAATATATCCATGTCTTCCTGGAAAAAACTTCTATGAAGGAGATTTAATACAGGGATCCACTGAGTGAAGGAACTGTAACTGGGCCAAGCATATCACTATGCACTAGTTCTAGAATCTCATTTTCCCTTGTTTCTCTAGATGGAAACCTCGCCTAAATTTGTTTCCCATATATGAAATGTTCACAAAAGTCGACTTCTAAAATACATTTAGGAAAACCTTCGACCATACCTTTGCTTTGCATATCTCGAAGTCATTTTTCTCCAATGTGTCCCATCCTCTTTGTGCCATAACCTGGTCGGTTCGATCTCATCATGTCTTTTCAAGTCGATTTGAACCAACTTGTCTTGATTCGAGTCGATTTGTATCGACATCGAATCAAATCGATTAGCATTCGATTCAAATTCAAGAGCAACTATGATATTGCATCCAGTCGAATCGACATTCCCTAACAGCTTGTACAGGGTACCAATCCAATCTCCTTTCATTAATACCATCGCACCTTTGACCATCTTGCACGAATCCTTCTGAAACAGAGTATGCACACCTGCATCACTCATCTTACTAACAGATATCAGGTTTCTTGCCAAACCTAGAATGTGTAGCACACCTGGAAGGGTTCTTTTCCTCCCATATTGCAATGTCATTTAGAATCTTCCCCATCCGACAATTCTAGTTGTCAAGTCATCCCCCAAGAACACATCACCCCCATAATATTGTTCATATTCACATAACCATTCTTTATGTGGTGTCATATGATAGGATTCTCCTAATTTGATCAACCAAATATATTGATCTAACTGTGTACTAGTCGACGCCAGGTACACATCACCTCTCTTCTTTGAGGTCATCTTTCTCTCAGTTGACTGCTTCTCATCGGATCTAGCACTGCCTTTTGTTTCTTCGATTTACAGTCCTTTTTATAATGCCCAACTTTACCGCATTTCCAACATCTTCTCATCAATTGATCCAACGATTTAGATCTACCCTTCGACTTGAAATTTCTATCGGAGAATCTACCTTTATCTATGTTTATTGGTTGACCTCTCACTACCAAAGCATCTTTGGTCGATCCTTCCATGTTATTTCTTCTCATTTATTCTGGTAGCAGAGAATCAACCACGTCCTCTAGCGCTAGTGTGGTTTCATTGCTTCCAATAGCCACAACTAAGTTATCCCAGGAGTTTGGAAAAGAACATAATAGGTTGATACACTTCTCCTCATCAGCGATATTTATATTCATAGACAATAACTGGATTAACATAGTATTAAATGCATTTAAATTCTCAGTCACCAAACTTCCATCACTCATCCTCAGAAGATACAGTTTCTTTCCGAGAAACAACTTATTTACCAGAGATTTCGACTGGTATAATGATGCAGGAGCATCTCTCCATGTCAACAGCCAGCCAGCCAGCCACGTCAACGTGCATGCATTCAAATGCTAAAAGAGAGGCACAGCCTCATTTGAATTTGAAATGAATGTAATTAAATGTGCTTAGGCCGTTGAGCCAGGAAAGTCGTGCCTTTGTGCAGGCGTTAGATAGGATCGGCCTTTATTGTAGATCGGCTGAAGATCTAGATCCAGATGTTGGACTAAACAACCATTGATTGTAATTGAATAGGGTAGTTAGACCTGGAGGGAAGCACTCGATGAGCCCCTCAGGTAAAAGAGATTTTAGATCTCATTTTGAAAGGGGGAGAGTGGATGTAATGGTTGAGTTGTAGAGCTGAGAGAGCTCAGGAACACCATTGTAAAGATACATGCATTTTTCCATTTTTAATACAAACAACAGTTTTTCCTACACATGTTCTGTGTTGAATGGATGTCTGTGTGTGTTCCCTTTATTTTGTAAATATATGTTGTGGTTGTATGTTTGCAGAGAGTTGTGTTTGATTTCAAGGTTGAAGGTCTTTGAGGCTTCATACCAGGAGGGTGTGACAGAACATTGAGGTTCTGAGAGCCGTGCACAGAGGATGCACTTCTGAACTCTGAGGAGTCAGACAAAGACGTGCTGAGGCATAGGAACTGAGATCAACAACTCAAGCGGAAGACCTCAAGGTTGTTGAACACCTTGGAGGAAAGGCTGTGTACGAGAACACAGTTGCAGACAGAATCACTGAGGATTTTGTAGGAGCTTTGCCAGGTGGGCATTGAGCGTAAGCACGAGGTGTAGGAGGAAGGAACTCTGCTGAGAGTTCGGAGAAGACAAAAATCATTGAGGATTCTGAGAGCTCTGCCAGGAGGGAATTGAGCAGGTGCAAAGGGCGCACAGAAGGAACCCAGAACTACTGAACGTTCTGTGGAAGAGATACTCCGCCAGGAGGGCGTCGAGAAAGTGTGCAGGCAGGCACAGGAAAACAGAGAACTCTTTGAGTTCTGTCATCTGAAGGAAGTATCCACTGAGTGAACTTTCACTGGGTTGCTGAATACCCAGAAGCACTCAAGAAGAGGCTTGAGCAGAAGGATAGCCAGGAGGGCAGCCATTTCATTCTCCATCTGTGGGAGAAGGAAAAAAGGTAAAATTCCCCAAGGGGTCTGAACGTTTGTAGAAGCTCAGGAGGTAGAGCACTAGCGCATGCATGAGGAGACTCTGCAAGGAGTGCAGGAGTCAAAGAATCCTTTGAGGATTCAAGGAGAGAAGCTCAGGAGAAACAACGCTTTTATGCGTAGTAGCGAAACTCAAGGTGGAGGAGTTCACACAGAGAGGGAAGAAACAAAGGTTGAGGCCTTTGAAAGATTGAAAATTCTCCCAAGGCAAGAAGAAAGTGCAAGAAGCTCAAGAGGAGCAGCAGCCGTCGTCGGATTGGCATAAGAACAGATCTGGACCGTTGGTCTTAAGCGTCCATGAGGAGCTCAGGAGGAGCCTGCAGGAGGAGGAGACCGACAGCTGTCGGATCTCATAGAGAAACCCTGTCAGTCGTAGGATCGAGAAGAGCTGCGCAGAGATTAGCCTCTGGAGGAAGAGCGCACGAAGAGGATTCATCCGAGCCATCAGATTTGGGATCCGATCGCCGACAGTCGTCATATCTGCAGGAGTTGCGTGGGAGTTAACCCCGTGAACAGGAGGAGAAGAGTTCCGACGGAGCATCGGGATATCGGCCATTGGAGAATCGGGATTCTCGAGGTCGTGAGAATCGGGACTTGCAGGTATCAAAACACCGACAAGATCAGAGCCATCCATCTGAGGGATAGGTGTCGAAGATCAAGCAACCGTCGGCATAAGCATTCATTGGGAAATCAGAGTTCCTGAGGATAAGAGCAACGGGACATTAGAAGTCTCGAAATCCCGACGGAATCGGGATCGTCCGTTGGAGGGACGTGTGGCAATCATCTAGCGCCATCGGAGTTGAAGCCATCGGGATATCAGGGATCCTGTAGACAAGTGGTTTATACATTTAGGAATCGCGATCCGTGAAACCCCGATGACTGGGGGCCAGCTGTCACCGCAACAAAGAAGGAAGACAGAGGCGTAGTGGAGGCCAGCTGTCAGCATAACAGAGCGTCGGGATTTGGACAATTGGGAATCCAAAGGGTGTATGCATTGAAGCATCACAAACCCCGTAGCCCGATACAGAGTCGGGGAAAGGTCACGGTTTATGCAGAGGCCATGAGGGAAATCAAAAGGACTTATGGATCGGGTCATGTTTTAACAGGGATTCCATTTGGGAATCTAAAGAGCCAATTCGGCTCACTAGTGGGATTTTGAATGATCCTGAGAGTGGGTGAGTCGAGGATCCAAACCTTGCCTGCGTCAAGTGGTATTAGAGCCAATTCTTATCTGTATATTTCACGCAGGAAGAGAGGCAGGAGGAAGAAATCACTCTGATACACACATCAAGTGGTATCAGAGCAGGATTCTGTTTGTATATTGCAAACAGAGGAAAAGCAAGAGGAAGACAGAGTTGCTGAGGACTTTGTAACGATTGTTTGTAGGTAGGCAAAAGTCCATAGATAGTCAGCAGGACTGTGAGAGGATGATAAAGCTGGAACACTCAGGGATGCAGAGTGACAGCAGCAGATCTGTCAGAGAGGCAGACAGAGACAGCAAGATGGCTACTGAAGGCCATAGAAAGAAGAGAAAGGCAGAAAAGCTTGCAGAAATGGATAGAGAATTTGATAAAGACCTCTATGAATTAAAAGCAGGCATAGAGAAACTAGAACTGCGGATGCGGCAGGATAGAAGGATGAGACGGATGCACGAATTGCCCATGGAGAAGGCAAAAGTGAAATGGCCAGTCAGAGAGATGATGGCTAGAAGACAACGTAGACTGTTGAAGAGATGGTTGAGGTATGCTGAAAATATCAAGGCCATAGAAGAAAGGATGATTGATCAGTGTTGGCCAAAGACTGGAAAGAGTCTCGATAATTGGGATGATGATGAAGAAAGTGAATTGGGATCGACTGATGATCTCAAAGACTGCCCGGAAGGCGGAGAAGAAGAAATTTCACATTGCCAATTGGGCAATGAAAGGAGATCAGAGGAGGATATCATAGACTACCAGGAGGGTAGTGGAAGGTTTCCAAATTGCCAGATGGGCAAGGGAACAGATAAGAGATCGACTGATGATCTCAAGAACTGTCAGGAGGGTAGAGCAGAAGAAATTCCAGATTGCCAAGAGGGCAACGAGATGAGGTCGGCTAAAGATATCATGGACTGTCAAGAGGACAGTGAGGGAATTTCACATTGCTAGTTGGGCAATGAACAAAGATCGATGGGGGATCTCGAAGACTGCCAGGAGGGCAGCGAAATAATCGAAGACTGCCAGGAGGGCAGCGGAAGCATCGAAGACTTCCAGGAGGGCAGAGATGAGAATGCGAGGCCATCTGAAGGTCTCATGGGCTCAGAGGAGAGTTCAATTCAGCAAGGGTTGTTGATGAAGATGGGATCGGTTGATCTCATAATCTGCCAGGGAAGTAGCAGAAGCATCGAATACTGCCAGGTAGGCAGGGATGAGTAGATGAATTTGGATCAGCCAGAGAAGCTGACAGAGTAGATGAGACTATCTGAAGGTCTCATAAGTTCAGAGATGGAAAGGGATCAGCAGATGCAGCTGACAGAGGAAGAAGATAAGAATGATATTCTGATGATTGGAGGAATTGAAATATTCCTACCATCTGCCCAGGAGGAGGCAGAAAATTCTATTGTAGATGGTGCAATAGCAGAAGAACAGTCACAGCTGGAGATGACTGTCAAAAGGGAATTGGAGTAGACATTGGAGACTGACCAAGAAGATGAAGAGAAGAATGAGCGTTCTGAGGAACAACTCAACAATTTCAGCCAGCAAGCTGAGAGCTCTGTAGCATTGGAGCTGACAGCAGAAGACAAAGAAGAGGATGATGAGCATTCTGAGGGATGGCTCAGCATTTTCAGCCATAAAGCTGAAAACAATGCAACAGAGGAGGTTGCAGAAATAGAGGACGGAGAAGCAGACAACATATGCTTTCTTGATCTATGGGATCAGATTGAAGCCCTGGAGGAAAGGATAAAAGTGCAGGGTAGGCACATCCAACAGGTGAAGTTGGAAATAGATGAGAAAGGCGTGGGAGATCATGATGATCTGCCCAATGGCCAAAAATTTTTGCAGCTGAGGAGACTGCAACAACAGGACGAGCCACTGGAACAGCTGGATGAAGAGATAGAGGACATCAAAAAGCTGATGATCCGATCAGCAAAAACTGCCAGTAGGGAGAGGCTGAGCAGAAGAGCAACGATAGAAATAGTAGCAGTACAATAGCAGCTACAGGATGGAGCAGATGCAAAGCTCCAAAGACTTATTTGGGATCTAGGAGGATTTCCCATAGCTACAGGGGAAGCGCATGAGCAGGAGCTCATGATTTTGCAGCTGTGGAGTATGATGCAGGAGCATCTCTCCATGTCAGCAGCCAGCCAGCCAGCCACGTCAGCGCGCATGCATTCAAATGCTAAAAGAGAGGCACAACCTCATTTGAATTTGAAATGAATGTAATTAAATGTGCTTAGGCTGTTGAGCCAAGGAAGCCATGCCTTTGTGCAGGCGTTAGATAGGATCGGCCTTTATTGTAGATCGACTGAAGATCTAGATCCAGATGCTGGACTAGACATCCATTGATTGTAATTGAATAGGGTAGGTAGACCTGGAGGGAAGCGCTCGATGAGCCCCTCAGGTAAAAGAGATTTTAGATCTCATTTTGAAAGGGGGAGAGTGGATGTAATGGTTGAGTTGTAGCGCCGAGAGAGCTCAGGAACACCATTGTAAAGATACAGGCATTTTGCCATTTTTAATACAAACAACATGTTTTCCTGCACATGTTCTGTGTTGAATGGATGTCTATGTGTGTTCCCTTTATTCTGTAAATATATGCTGTGGTTGTATGTTTTCAGAGAGTTGTGTTTGATTTTAGGGTTGAAGGTCTTTGAGGCTTCATACCAGGAGGGTGTGACAGAACGCTGAGGTTCTAAGAGCCGTGCACAGAGGATGCACTTCTGAACTCTGAGGAGTCAGACAAAGACGTGCTAAGGCACATGAACTGAGATCAACAACTCAAGAGGAAGACCTCAAGGTTGTTGAACACCTTGGAGTCAAGGCTGTGTACGAGAACACAGTTGCAGACAGAATCACTAAGGATTCTGTAGGAGCTCTGCCAGGTGGGCATTGAGCGTAAGCACGAGGTGCAGGAGGAAGGAACTCTGCTGAGAGTTCGGAGAAGACCAGAATCACTGAGGATTCTGAGAGCTCTGCCAGGAGGGCATTGAGCAGGTGCAAAGGGTGCAAAGAAGGAACCCATAACTACTGAACGTTCTGTGGAAGAGATACTCCGCCAGGAGGGCGTCGAGAAAGTGTGCAGGAAGGCACAGGAAAACAGAGAACTCTTTGAGTTCTATCATCTGAAGGAAGTATCCACTGAGTGAACTTTCACTGGGTTGCTGAATACCCAGAAGAACTCAAGAAGAGGCTTGAGCAGAAGGATAGCCAGGAGGGCAGCTATTTCATTCTCCATCTGTGGGAGAAGGAAAAAAGGTAAAATCCCCCAAGGGGTCTGAGCATTTGTAGAAGCTCAGGAGGTACAGCACTAGCGCGTCCATGAGGAGACTCTGCAAGGAGTGCAAGAGTCGAAGAATCCTTTGAGGATTCAAGGAGAGAAGCTCAGGAGAAACAACGCTTTTACGCGCAGTAGCGAAACTCAAGGTGGAGGAGTTTGCAGAGAGAGGGAAGAAACAAAGGTTGAGGCCTTTGAAAGATTGAAAATTCTCCCAAGGCAAGAAGAAAGCACAAGAAGATCAGGAGGAGCAGCAGTCGTCATCGGATTGGTAGAAGCACAGATCTAGACCGTTGGTCTTAAGCGTCCAGGAGGAGCTTAGGAGGAGCCTGCAGGAGGAGGAGACCGACAACCGTCGGATCTCATACAGAAACCCCGTCAACCGTAGGATCGAGAAGAGTTGCACGGAGATTATCCTCTGGAGGAGGAGCGTACGAAGAGGATTCATCTGAGCCGTCAGATTTGGGATCAGATCACCGAAATTCGTCAGATCTGCAAGAGTTGCGTGGGAGTTAACCCCGTGAAAAGGAGGAGAAGAGTTCCGACGGAGCATCGGGATATCGGCCATTGGAGAATCGGGATTCTCGAGGTCATGAGAATTGGGACTTGTAGGTCTTGAAACGCTGACAAGATCAGAGCCATCCATTTGAGGGACAGGTGTCGAAGATCAAGCGACTGTCGGCATAATCATTCATCGGGAAATCGGAGTTCCTGAGGATAAGAGCAACAGGACATTAGAAGTCTCGAAATCCCGACAGAATCGGGATCGTCCGTTGGAGGGATGCATGGCAATCATCTAGCACCATCAGAGTTGAAGCCATCGGGATATCGGGGATCCCGTAGACAAGTGGTTTATACATTATGAAATCGCGATCCGCGAAACCCCGATGAGTGGGGGCCAGCTGTCACCGCAGCAGAGAAGGAGGACAGAGGCGTAGTGGAGGCCAACTGTCAGCATAATAGAGCGTCAGGATTTGGACAATCGGGAATCCAAAGGGTGTATGCATTGAGGCATCACAAACCCTGTAGCCCGATACAGAGTCGGGGAAAGGTCACGGTTTATGCAGAGGCCATGAGGGAAATTAGAAGGACCTGTGGATCGGGTCATGTTTTGACAGGGATTCCATTTGGGAATCTAAAGAGCCAATTCATCTCACTAGTGGGATTTTGATTGATCCTGAGAGCGGGTGAGTCAAGGATCCAACCTCGCCTGCGTCATATACGCTTCCCATCTTGTCCCAAAGTTTCTTGGCCAAATCTTCAACCTACACATTCAGCAACATCGAATCTTCAAGACAAAGTTGTATCGTACTTCTTTCTTTTCTTTCGAGTTTCTCCCATTCTTCTGTCGGCATGCTTATCGGCTACGTACCTGGATAGACCATTATCCATTGTTCTCGAACTACAAGAATATCTTCCATTTTAAGCTTCTGGAGCTCAAAATTCTGGCCATTGAATCTTTCTATCTCTATTCTAGAACTTCTCACCATTCTGTACCGTGATCCTTAAAACAATTTATGACTTATGACTCTTACTGTACCTAGGGTTTAGTTCTCATATTAAAGATTTTAAAATCAAGATCTTATATGCTCGCCAAATCATTACACTGCTCTAATAACTCACCTTTTAGGGAAGACCTAATCTCTGATACCACATGTCAGGAAATGCAGGACACTTCCACACTAATCCTAGCAAAAGAGAAGAAGAATTTAATCAAAAAGGTGAAGAATCATACCTTGTCACTAAGAGGAGGGGGGGGGGGGTGTGAATCAATGACAGAGTTAATTTTTCAATTTTTCTTATATTAACGCAATCAATATTTTAACACAATACTTATCGTGGAACCCAATTGGTAAAACTACAAACACTTCTCTTATTAATTGCAAAATTATGTATTTACATGTTACAAGAAGGGAGATATTCTTCTTCTTAGATCAACACCCACTGATCAGGATGCACCCATGCCCCTATTCACTAGCTCCAACTGGTAGGAGGGTTTATCCCCTTGTTTAGTCAACTACAACTAACAAGGAAGCACCTACTTCCCTACAGGAACCAACCTGCCCTTGCACCACCCCGCCTCCCCTAGTTTTAACAATTTGACAATGATATATTCATTCCTCTGGTAATATTCTTTATCGGGCACTAGAATTCATCTTCTTCTACTCTGTCTCCTTTTATTTAATCTTCGATCTTCATTAAGAAACACACTTTGTTGCTTATGTTCTTTGGCAATTAAATAGGCATGTCATCACACCTTTTCACCAAGCAACATGTATGTTCTATATAATTGTTCATAACTATCACACCTCTTCATTTTCCAGACTAATAACTTTGATTTTATTTATCTTTTGATGTCTTCTTAAAAACATAATAAAATTTCCCACAACGACATATGCCCACAACGACAATGAGTGATAGCTATCTTCCTCCAATATCCATGTAATAATCACTTCAATATCGTTGTTTTTTTCCACAATCAATGATTCTTGAAGAATAGAAATAGATCTTTCTCTATTGTCTTTAGAACTATCTTCATCCCATACATGACCATGAACATTCAGATTAGAAGGAAACACAACCAATTGGATATTTTTTAGCATTTTGTTGGATGTGCTTGAGTCTCATCCTTAGTTTTCTAATCTTGTGGCACATCTTTAACCAAAATTTCAGTTTGACAAAGATGTTATCAACTACCC
>JZKD02S0700047.1:77368-102039 GCA_000966675.3 Picea glauca
GAGGAAGATCCTTCTAGAAGGGGAAGCTTCTATTAGGTCTTCTTACATCCGCCTTATTCTATTTTATTGAAAGGCCTTATTAATATTGACCTTTATTACATCTGAATACATTGATATAACTATGTGTGAGTTAGGACCTTAACAAAGTGATTATGTGAGAGATAGAAATAGAGGATATTACAAAACTTCAAAGGATGATTATGTGAGCAACAAAATCAGGAGTTCTCATGGGTTTTCTAATAGAAACTACAATTCATTTGATCCTCTACTTGATATTGAATGTTATAAGTGCAACAACTACATGCACATAGAACGTGACTGTAGAAGCATCATAATAAAGTCTCCTAAACAAAACAAGGAAGAATATGTTCTTACCAAGCATAGAGAAGCATACACCAGGGTGTGGAAAAGGAAGCAAGAGAATCGAAGAAGGAAGAATGTGGACTTGTACTTTATGCTCAATATGAAGGGAAACAATGGTACATTGACAAAGAATGTTCAAAACACATGACAGGGGACCAGACCAAGTTTCTAACCTTGAAGGAAGAAAAAGGAGGAAGTGTTACATTTGGAGATAATGGTTCTACAAGGATAGTTGGAAAAGGTATTGTTAGCCTTGACAATGGAAAGACTAAGACACATAATGTCATGTATGTTTAATGGTTAAAGAATAATCTTTTAAGTGTCATCCAAATGTGTGATCAAGGTTACAACCTCACATTTCATTCTAAAGGGTGTGATATAAAGAAAGAATCCTCGAGAAGATTAGTGACAAATGCAAACAGAACCACAAGATATGTATATATACTCGATAAATTTAAAGTAGAAAATTTGTGTATGGGAGTGATATCCCTCTCATTTCATCAGTAAAGGGAAGCACAAGATCATGGGGAGCAGACCTTTTCCATTGATGTCAAAGGGGGATAAGTTGCAAACAAAGGAAGCATTGTAGACAGGGGGAGTATCATAATTGACTAAGGGTTGTCATCAATGACAAAGGGGGGGATTGTTATAAATAATGTTTTCATTGATGTCAAATACTAGGGGAGCCTACAATATTTCCAAGATAAATATTACAAGCCTACAGATGTCCAAGATAAATATTGCAAGATGGATATTTTTGAAAGTATTATTTTTGGTCAATTTGGATACCCTATACTTGAAGGCATTGTTATCATACAGACCTAGCTCAAATGGGAGCACAAGTTATATGGTTGGAAATCTTATTCTGAGACATTTCCAATGGTATATGGATTTCCTTATAACTCCATAGGAATGAGGAGATATGAATTTTTCCTTTTGACAACCCAGTTAGAAAATTGAGGTCATCTCAACCAATCTTTATAGGTTGGCCTGGAAAGTGGGAACAAAATTACTATAAATATAGGATAGATTTTCACATTTGAAGAGAAGCCAATCAAGAGATCAAGTATGAGGTGCGCTAAAGGTGTCAGGGTGTCTCTTTTGGATCTAGAGGTGTGCAAGAGAAGAATAAGGGACTTTCTTTGGGTCTTTCTTATTCTCAAGGTATGTTATAAGGTTGTGGTGTTTCCATGAGGTTTTGATGTTACTGTGTGCATTGTTATGAGCTTGTGATGTTGTAGTGAGGTTGTGATGTTTTTGTGAGTATATGTTGTTGTTAGTGGATGCTTCCATGAGGTTCTGATGTTACTGTATGCATTTTTATGAGCTTGTGATGTTGTAGTGAGGTTGTGATGTTTTTGTGAGTATATGTTGTTGTTAGTGGATGTTTCCATGAATGGATGTTTTCGTCAATGGATGTTGTCATGAATGGATTTTGATGTGAGTGGATGTTGTCGTTAGTGAATGTTGTCATCAGTGGATGTTTCCATTATTGAATGTTGTTTTCGGTGGATGTGGTCGTCACTGAATGTTGTCATCAATGACTGCTGTCATCAATGAATGTTGTCATGAGTGATTACATCCTGGGAATGATGCTATGAGGCTTGCTAGGGTTTGAAGGATTGTTTGTGGAATGAAGGATGTAGGTGAAGTTAGAAGTACTCTGTGTATGAAGATATTGGATTGGTGTCTACACATATCTTATTGAGTTGGTGCTCATTTGAGGAGATTGGTGTCTCCAATAGGTTGGTGCCTACATCTTGTTGAGTTGGTGCTCAATTGAGGAGATTGGTGTCTCTAGTAGGTTGGTGCTTATATATTGCTGAGTTGGTTCTTAGTTAAGGAGATTGGTATCTCCAGTAGGTTGGTTCCTACAATATTTGTAATAGTAGGTTGGTGCCTACAGACATTTATAAAGATAAGTTTTGTGGTTTTCTCTCGCAAGGGTTTCCACGTTAATCTTTGTGAATTATGATTTGAGTTTATATGTGATTATTGTTTCTCAGCTAATAAATGATTGATGAATGGTTAAAAAAAGTAAAAAGTATCATATAGTAATTCACCCCCCGCCCCTCTTAGTATAAGCATAAGCTCAACACAATGAAAGATACGGAAAAGAGGGACCCTTCTTTTTTATATTTCCTTGAAAGAGAATCAACCACCACATTTTCTTTTCCCTTCTTGTAAATGATATCATAATCATAACTGAACATCTTTGTCACCCATTTCTATTGCTCAGGGGATAAAATTATTTTTCCACAAAATACTTGAGGCTACAATGATGAATTTTAATTTGTAAGTGTTTCCCCAAAAATAAGGACATCGGAGATCCACTACATGCAGAATAGCCAACATTTCCTTTTCATAGGTGGATTTTCGCAAATGTCACTCTGAGAGTTGTTTACTGGTGAAATCCAAAGGTCTGTCTTCTTACATGAGAAATACCCCAATTCCTTTCCTTGAAGCATCACATTCTAGGACAAAAGTCTTGGTGAAGTTGGGGAGTTCCATAATAGGAGTCGTGCACATAGATTTCTTTCAAGGCTTGGAAGGATTGATCTATTGTTGGAGTCCAATGAAAAGCATTCTTTTTAGTCGTGAGGGGAGCTACAATTTTTCAATAATTCTAAAATAACTTGTGACAATATCCCATTAAACCTAGGAAACCTTGCAAATTTTAAGAGATTTAGGATGGGGCCAATTCGTCATAGTTGTTATTTTCTTAGGATCCATACAAACACCACCCTTGCCAACAATATGGCCTAGGTTTTTGACTTGAGGAACTCCAAAACCACATTTAGAATGTTTGAGGAAGAGTTTTTGTTGAGAAATAAAGTGTAGGACTTGATCCACATGAGCCAGATGGGCTTGCCAAGTTTTACTATAGATGAGGATATCATCAAAGAAAACTTAGACAAAATGGTAGAGGAAAGGATGGAAGACCTGATTCAAAAGTGTAAGGTGCATTACACAAGCCAAAGGGCATGACCAAGAAATCATAATGGCCCTCATGAGTTATAAAGGAAGTTTTGGGAATATTGACCTCTTTCATACATATTTGGTGGTATCCAGAATGAAGATCCAGTTGGTAAAGTATTGAGCACCTATCAATTCATCCAAAAGGTCATCAATGACAAGATGGGGAATTTGTCTTTGATGGTGATTTTTTCAAGGGAAAAAAAATTAGGACACATGTGCGAGGTGCCTTCTTTGTTGAGTACCATAAATAAAGGAGAATAATAAGGTCTAGTACTAGGAGAGATAACACCTGCCACTAGCAATTCTTGAATTTTTTTCTCAATTTTATTTTTCTGGGCAAAGGGATGATGATAAGGGAGAACATTGGGAGGAAGACTAAAAAGGAAGTGATGATATATTCTTCCTCTATACCAGATTGTTTTACCTTTGTCAAACGAACCAAATGATGTGTGTTGGTGTCAAAGAATTCATAAAGATATGAAAAAAACTGGGTCCAATCAATATACCCTCTGCGTGGATTTTTACGCCATTTCCACTGTTGTCAGCGTTCAAGAAACAAATATGAAGTTTGGCCATATCATTATTAATTCCATGCAAGAAGAAACAATTTTCCATTTGAGTGACCAAGCCTGTGGGATCCAAGCCATTAAATTTATTCATGTCAACTTTGGGAAGATGAAGTTCACGATGAGGATGGTTGGAATGAAAGGGAATGGATTGGGTGGAATTAGTGCCTTTAGGATGAGAAGGTTGTTTAGAGGAGGTAGGGCCCCTAAATTGACTCATCCATGTGAGAATGTTTTCAAAGAAGGATTGAAGGTTTTTTGTCATGTGTTCAGATAGGGAGTCAATTCTGGAGTTGAGGGCAGAATTGAGAGTATCAATATTGACATTGAGGTGTTTAATGTTAGTCTGGGTCTGGGTGAGGTTAGTGGAAAAGACAATGAGGTGGTTGTCAACTTATTGGTTGTGGGTTTGGGTCGTGGTGGAGGGAACTGACAATAATTTGGCTGGTGGGTTCTCACATAAAGGGGTTAAGGGTGAGGGCTACCAATGTGATCAGTTCGAAGAGAGGATTCCAATGGGATATGTCCCAAATAAGGGTGGGTGTGTCCAAAAGAAAAAGGGAAAAAAAAAAGGATTTGAAGTGATAGATACCATTGCGATCAGGGAAAAGAGAGGAATATAGTGGGATAGGTCCCACATAAGGGTACCAATGATACCACTATGCTCTTTATTTTTACTTTTTTGGAGTTATATTATGGTTTGAATAATATTGCAGTGACCAAATTCCCAAATTATTAGTAGTTAAAATTGTGTATTAATTTCATAACCAAGATGCAGGAAGTAGGGTTGCGCTACAAAATTTTCCCTCTGCGTATGTTCTATTTTGTGCCAGCAGCAAGGGTTAGGATTTTAAGGTTTCCTACTAACAAGGGTTTTCCTTATGCTATATATCTCTAATATACTAGTAGGGTCGAATATAATTACTCGACCCAATATCTCAGGGCACCAACTAAGGAGGCTCGACCGTACCCTTAGTCGTACTACCTGATTACCCAAGTATGTGAGAGTAGTCTTCCTGAGTGTTTTTCTCAATGCCACTATAGAAATTAAGTGGCCAATAGGCTCATCTATATCTAGTTTCAGGAGACCTATGGGATTCCCTATATACCCGAGGGTACATGGGAGTGAATGGTTGTGTAAAGGTATTGTCTAATTATGTGGTACGACTTGAAGAGGTATCAACAAAGGTTACAAATATTTCCAAATAGGTGAAATAGTGGTTTCAAGTAATCCTTGGAAACATTTTTATTTCCTGCATGTAGTCTCTCCAACTATAGTTTTACTTGCCAAACAATATATCTTTTTTCTTTAAAGACGTCGGTAATACATGTCTCTAGCCTAAAAAATAAATTGTCTAAAATTTTTGTAGAGAAAAGTGATCTGATACTACTTGTAAGGTACCAATTGTATTATGAAAATAAAAATAAGAATTTTTATGACAATTATCAATAGAAGAGAAAAATATAGAGAACAAAATCACAAAAAATGATACCTTTATTGATAAAAACCCATGTTCACTTTCCTCTTCGAGGGGGAAAATTCTAGCAGAGAAAATCTCAATTACAAGATAATTATCAAGACAAAGCTTTCCCATGCTTTCTACTCCTATTTATACTATTTCTATCTTCTACAGAACATTCTAGAGGAATATCTTCTTAGAAGTGGAAACTTATAATAAGTCTTCATACATTAGACATGTTCACATTATTACCTAGGCCTTGTATACTAATGTTGGTCATTATTACATATAAAATATATTATTCTACCTATGTGAGGGGTTAGGGAGGTTAGGTCCATAAAACTTTATTCATCCATTGCTTTGACCCAATGTTCTTCTTTAATTTCTTCTTCAAATAATACAGGTTGACATGAGAACACTGCAAAATTTGAATGGTTATCTAATTCTTCATAAATTTATTGCATACTTCTAGTATTTTTAGTGTTTGGGAAAAAATCATTACTTGACTTAGGACTAGGACTATACTGACCTTTTGGCCTTGATGACTCACCTTGAAAATAATTTCTTGGAGTCCTTTTTGGATTACCCATGATAGGTGATTGATCTTGTGTATCTTATTTTCCTACTTGTTCAATATGCTCTTCTAAATCAACTTGTCCATGAGGAATTGCCTCTCCAATAATCATAGTTTTGTCTACACTTTCATTCCAAGCTTCAACTTATTTGAAATATACATATCTGTTGATTATAAACTTCTTTATGACTGGATTGTACAATCTGTATGATTTGGATTGTTCATTGTAATTGTTGATATGTTATTTTGACTACCCATGTATTATTTATTTCCTTGAGGGTCCCTAGTTTTGAAATTCTTATAGTGTGGATGTTGGGTGGTAGAAAAAATTTCAAAATCCTATGAATTTATGATATAGGTGGATATCGGTGGCCACCCACCTTTTCCAAGTCACTCAAAACAATTTTCTGGCAATTTTGGCAATTTACTATTTTTAGTAGTTTTTAACTTCCGGGGCCATTTTGAGGGCCTAAATGAAGGTTTTTTGGGATTGGGTTTCTCAATGATAAATAAAGTCTCTAATTGAGCCCCGTAAATGAATATCCTCGATGATACCTTTCCAATAGGCTATTGTGCACGTAAAATGAAGATCATATGCAAAAGTTACGACCCCGAGAAGTTGATGTACTAACTTACCCAAATGGGGCCCACATGACTTTTGGTGCTTCATCTCCTAGGGTTAGGATTTTGGATGTCTAGAGTTTTTGACATTCATGTTTATTGTAAAAAGGTCTTCATATCCTCATTGTAATCATGTTCTTGCGAATGAGCACAGTTGTCACATCTCTTCTCAGAGATAAGCCACCACCATTCCAACAAGCTTGTTTTCCGTTGCATTTTACAGTTTTAGATTATTTCTTTATTGAATAGAAAACCAGTTTTAGTGTATATTTGTTATTGTGTGTTAAGAATATTTCAATAATTTGTATTCATTTCATTTTTCTCATAAAATCTGGATCAGTGGTATCATAGCGGTCTGCTCCTTGTCATCTTAATACATGTCCCTAATGAGGTCAGGGTACAAAGAATTGGGTCTCGATCTTGTTTCTCTTGAGAAAAAAATCTCTCGCATGCACAAGCGACCTCTCATGGAAGGAGAAAATAAAGATGATGGAATAGGATATTCTTTCAAAATGTTGCTTCAGGAATCCCTCATGCAACATAGGAATGAGATGATGGATAGTTTCACGCAAATCCTTCGGCGGCTACCAACAGGCGACACATCTTCCTCGAGCAGAGGCGTTGCTCCCTTCAAGGTACAAATCAACTTAGATATTACTATATTTGAAGGTCAAATAGACACAGATGTTATATATACAAGTGGTTGAATCTACTAGAAGGGTATTTTTCTATCCATAACTTTTCGAATAGAGAAAAGATTACTTTTGCACTCCTCAAATTCGTTCCCCATGTCAAAGATTGGTGGGAAAATTTCTGTGAGCAAAAGGAAACAGAGTAACCCTCATTATTTACAGTCGCGGCCACCTGGGAATCCTTCAGGGATGGTATTAAGGAACAATACTACCATGTCGGAAGTTATGATGACTTGTATTCCAAATGGACCACACTACGGAAAGAAAGAGACCAAGCAGTGCCAGAGTTTACAAATATCTTCCATACCTTGCGCACCAAGATGGGTATCAAATATTAAAAGAAACATTTGGTGCTCAAGTATCACAGTGCTCTACATAGATACATCCAGACCGAAATGGAATTTTTGGACATCTCGTCCTTGGGTGCAGCCTACCAATATGTCGTCAAAATCAAGCAGAAGCTCAAACAAAAGATGCAACGATTTGGGCCTAGGAACACCTCATGGAAAAAGCCAGGAAGGGGCAGCCCCAACCCACAGAATAAAGGACAAAGAAAATATGACAGTATCAGGACAACCAGTCCAAGACACAAGCAAAGAAGGACACTGGAAAGACAAAGAAAGATATTGGGAAGCAGTGCGACTTCCATAAGAACCCTTGGCATAACATTGTTGATTGTCGTTCAAAGCGGTCGTTGGTGGAAGAAGTGAAAGCCTCTGAATCAGATGCGGGTTTTGACTCTGATTCGGAACCAGAAAGGGGAATATGGATCATTGACATGCAACCCAGTGCTACCGTTTCTACCACCAAGCTCCAACTTGGTGAACGAGATGAGCTAGAAGAAGGTGAGTGCCTCTTCCATTCACAGATGTGGGTAAAAGGAACCCCGATGCATTTCATCGTTGATAATGGTAGCCAGAAGAACCTCATCTTAGCATAGGTTGTCAAGCAGTTGGCCCTGCCGACAACACCGCACCCAAAAACCTACACCATTGGATGGATCTGCCAAGGAAGCGATCTATGTGTCAACCAACAGTGTTGAATGTCGTACGGCATCAAGCCCTTCAAAGACGAGGTATTGCGTTATGTTTCTCCTATCGAAGTTTGTAATGTTCTTTTGGGCCAACCTTATTTATGGAAACGTCGTGTTGTATATGAGTCTAGGCTTCGTAGTGTTATTATTACTTTGAACAGGAAATTGTGTAGGATACCCAAGGCAATCCCTCCTAGTGTTATTTCCTTGATCTCTGCCAAGCAATGTAGGAAGGTCATCTCTCAGACCGGGAAATTTATCTTCTTCGTGATTCACTCTCAGAGTGAGCGAAAGATCGCAACCACATCCAGGGCCTCCATGGCCGATCTCTCCACACAACAGAAGCAAGTGGATAAGGTCGTGGAAGAATACTTAGATATCTTCTCCTTTCCTACAGGGGTACCTCTACACTTACAAGTCAAGCACCCCATCGATATGCCCCCATGTGCACCGCTACCCAATGGGCCAGTCTACCGCCGCTCTCTGTTAGAAAATGAGGAGATAAATAGGCATATCCAAGAACTTCTCCACAAGGGGCACATACATCCCAACTTGTCGCCTTGTGGGAGACCAATCGTGCTGGTGCAGAAGAAATATGAGACCTAACGACTTTACATTGATTACCAGGACCTGAATAAAATCACAGTCTGAAACCGGTACCCGATTCCCCAAATCGACGACCTCCTTGATCATCTCATAGGGGCCAAATACTTCAGTAAGATTGATCTGAAGTCTGTCTACCACCAGGTCCCAATAGAACAAATAGATGTATGGAAGACTTCCTTCAAGTCAAAAGAAGGTCTTTTCGAATGGTTGGTCATGCCCTTTGGTTTGACAAATACTCCAGTAACTTTTATGAGGATGATGGATGATATCCTACAACCTTTCACCAATAATTTTTTAGTGGTGTATATGGATGACATCCTCATATACAACAAGACTTGGGCAAAACACTTGCATCATATTCAGCAGGCTCTGCACACCCTACGACAGCACAAACTATATGCAAACTTGGAAAAATGCTCCTTCGGCATGGACAAGGTCCATTACTTAGGCTACATCATTGATCGGCATGGTGTGAATGTGGATCCAACCAAGATCTAGATCATCAGTGACTGGCCAGCCCCAACCACACTCATTGAACTTCATATCTTCTTGGGCCTCACCAATTTCTATCGCATGGGCCCTTAGCCAAGTAACCAGGGGTGGCGGTAAGGAAAAATTTGTGTGGGGAAAGTCTCAACAACAAGCCTTCGATGACTTGAAGAAGCATTTGTGCTCATCCCCATTACTTTCAATACCGGACCTGCAACATCCCTTTGAGATTGAGACAAATGCTTCAGACTATGTTGTGGGCGTCGTTCTCACTCAACACGGCCACCCCGTGGCGTATCATAGTGAGACACTATCAGATGTTGTCTGTAAGTACCCTAATTACGACAAACAAATGTACTCCAATGTGAAAGCATGCTGCCTGTGGAGACAATACATTCTTGGGAAGGAGACAATCATCCACACTAATCACAAGCCACTACAATTCATGTAGACCCAAGGAAAATTACAGAATGACCACCATCAGAAGTGGTCCACATACTTACAGTAGTTCCACCTCAACATCAAGTATAAAATAGGAAGTACCAACCGAGTTGATGATTGCCTCAGCTGACCTCCAGTTGCGGCACTCACCATGATGCTAGACTCTTGCGACCACGAGACCTCTGGATGGCCCCACATCTACGAGACAGACCCTGACTTCTCCACCACCTACCAAATGTTGGGTGCCAACTCAGTGGTCGCTAATTTTCATATTCAAGATGGGTTGTTGTGTCGTCTGAGCCATCTCTGTGTTCCATCAAGTGAGCGTGCAAAGCTAATTTGGAAATATCACTACAGTCAGGTGGCAGGACACTTTGGCATCGAAAAGACAAAGGTAGTGCTGCAGAAACATTTCTACTGGCCGAAACTTCGACATGATTTTGGCAAGTATATCAAGTCCTGCATCACCTGCGTTATTTCCAAACCAACCACTAAGAAATAGGGTCTGTACACCCCCCTGCCTACTCCTGATAGGCCGTGGAAATCCATATTAATGGAGTACATGTCAGGCCTCTCATCCACCAAGAGGGAAAATGAATGTGTTTTTGTGGTTGTTGATCGCTTTTCCAAGATGGCGATTCTAGCCACCTGCAAGAAGAACATCACAATAGAAGCCACTACCAAGATCTTCTTTGAAAAAGTATGGGTACATTTTGGGATCCCATAAACCATTATCTCAGACCATGACAGTTGGTTCCTCAGCACATTCTGTTCAAGCCTTTGGTCACTGTTGGATACCAAGCTCACCAAATCCACTGCCTTCCACCCCTAGACAGATGGAAAAACTGAGGTCATCAATCGGATGATCGTACATATCCTGCACATGTACAATTCAAAACACCCCCACACATGGGATGATAGTCTTCCCTATGTCCAACATAGCTACAATCGAACCCTGCATAGCTCAACTGGCCACAGCCCCTTTCAGGTGGGGTTGGTATTCCAACCATTAGGCCCCATGGATGTTGAATTACCCTTGGTGACCACCTCGGCCGACTCGTCCCCTACTCCACTAGAAGTTGACAAGCCACCCAGTCCATTGAGTGGATCCAACACATCTTCCAGCAGGTTCAGGATATTCTACAGAAGTCTAATGCCAAGTACAAGCAGCGCCATGATCAACATCAAGTGCCACATAAGTTCTAGGTGGGAGACAAAGTTTGGTTGCACTTGCAGAAAGAACACCTTACAAGTCCCCATTGGAAGCTTCACCCACTCCATTATGGTTCATACACCATCACCAAGTCTTTGGGTGACAATGATTTTGAGCTCAACATTCCCCCTTTCCTTGGCCTGCACCCAGTCTTTAACGTGGCTCTCCTTCAGCCATATTTCCCACCATTATTGGACACCTCAGAGATAGAAGAGCAATTGACACCAATAGATATCAACCCTAAATGCATGCAAAAAGCACCCATTGATCAGATTGCGGACACACAGATCAAGGACACTCGATAGCAAAGGATCCAGCTTTATCAAGTCGTCAAAGCAGGGCAGCTCCTGCACCAAGGCAAGTGGCTCACCCGGGGCCAAATTCAGCAGAAATTTCCTCATCTGATGGGGGAAATCAACGCAATGGATACCATTGCTTCATAAGGAGGGAATATTGATCCAGGTGGATATCGGTGGCCACCCACCTTTTCCAACTCGCTCAAAACAGTTTTCTGACAATTTTGGCAATTTACTATTTTTAACAGTATTTAACTTCTGGGGCCATTTTGAGGGCCTAAATGAAGGTTTTTCAGGATCGAGATTCTCAATGATATTCAAAGGATCTAATTGATCCCCCTAAATGAATCTCCTCGAGGACACCTTTCCAACGAGCTATTGTGTGCCTAAAACGGAGATCGTATGCAAAAGTTATGACCTCAGGAAGTTGATGTACTAACTTACCCAAACAAGGCCCACGTGACTTTTGGCGCTTCATCTACTAGGGTTAGGTTTTTGGATGTCTAGGGTTTTTGTAAATCCTGTTTATTGTAAAAAGGCCTTCAGAGCTTCATTGTAATCATCTTCTTTCGAATGAGCGCATCCATCACATCTCTTCTCAGAGATAAGTCGCCACCATTCCAGCAAGCTTGTTTTCTGTTGCATTTTACAGTTTTAGCTTATTTCCTTATTGAATAGAAAACCAGTTTTACTATATCTCTGTTATTTTGTGTTAAGCATATTTCAATAATTTGTATTCATTTCGTTCTACTCATAAAATCTGGATCAATATGCACTCCAATAATACCTAACTCTACCATGCAGGGATGAGAGGCGAAAACCCTCATAAATTTCTCTCACATACCCACATTCCCACAGACCCCAAATTTGCATACACGCATCCCTTCATTTTTGTGACCCACAAAATGGCACTCCCACATGCCCACATACCCACATTTTTGTATCCCAAACATCCATATACCCATGTTCCTATATTTCCACAACCTACAAAATGACACTCTCGCATACCCACACCCTTGCATGCTCACATCTCGTCCTCCTGCACTGCATTCCATGTCATACTCCCGACACCCCCACCCGCATACCATGTAATGTTGCAAGCTTCTAATACTATGCTTTCAATGTGTAGCTCTAATACCATAATTGATGTGGGTATGGTTGAAGCTTAATATCGATTTGTAATGTAACACCCTTGTTTATACGATGTATGGTTGTGGGCCTGAATATGTAATTTGTAAACATTATGTATGATCATAATAATAATATAAATGTGACACTCGCTGCAAGTGGACATAGACAAAATAATTTGGGGCTAAGTTTCCACAAGAGAGGGGAATGTCTAGGAATGTCTAAGAAAGGGGTCCAAGGAGGGGGGAATTATTCATGGGTATTAATTCCAACCCACTTTCCTAAAATTATTACTTTGAGTGAACCTTTTTAATTTCATTTTGAGTGTATGAGAGCCCAATCATTAAACACATGTAAGAGGGGTTGGTATTAAAAGTCACATCCCATAGTTATGAGAGCATGGGGAATAATTACAATCATCCTTGGGGAATGTGAGTCAACTCTCATGGGTAAAAGTGAAATTTGAGTGGCCATTGGGGGTAGTTTTTGCATGTATTTTTTGGAGTAATGAGGGAGTGGAGAGCATTGGATATTGATGGCATCCATTATAGGTGTTGTGGGAAGCTTATTGGAGTTTTTTTTGCATGAAGAAGTAGGTTTATAAGCCTACAGAGAGGAATATTGTCTGTGTGAGATATTTCCCTTAAACAGTGAGTTGTTTTGTTAGTTTTATTGGGGAAGCTAGCATCCCTGGAGTCCCCAACATTAGAGATTCATATTCAACCTTGTGTTGGAGCCCTAGAGGGAAGAGGGAAGTCCTGAAGAATTATGTAGAATAAAAGGGGATCTCAATTACTTGGGTTACATAGGTTGAGGGGAAGAGAGTTGGAGGATTGGAATAGCTATTAGAAAACTAGTTGGTTATGGGAGTGAATTGGGTTTTCAGAGAGACGCCCTCTTTTGTGGAATCATAGCCCAAGTTCAGGGGTGATTTGTTGTTGAGATTTGGAGAAGAAAATATACGATTAGGAGGAACGTTCGTCCCCTGCAGTCAGTTGCTCATTTGTTGTTAAAAGATAAGTGATTTTATCTACGTTTTATCAATTTTATTTATGTGTTTTTATTGTTGTGCATGAAATCTGAATTTATAGAAATTTATATGTTGATTCGTGAATGATAAATGAGTTGCATTCATGTTTAAATAGTGTTGTTAGATGTATTTAGTTTACTAGTATCAAATATCTTTATATATATATATATATATATATATATATATGGGTTACGTAGTGGGGATGCTACATGTAATCAAGGTCATATCTCTGTGTTGACGGGTCCAAATGGCATATCAAAAAATTAAGGGAGAACGCCCAACAATAGGTCCCAATCAAACATTCTCTCATTTGGGGTAGCATTTCTGACCAGTATGTGGGCTTGGTTGCCACTAAGAATTAAAATAAAAATGGGGGAAGACAATAAATTGTCCCCCAGATAATTCCTATCAGTTCTAAATCTAACTTAAAAAAAATGCAAACTAACTAATCTAACTACTTCTAACCTATCCTACACATGAAAAAATCTACAAAATGAACACAATATGAAATAATGTCATTAATTGCATAAATAGTTCATCTCAATCAACAGCATGTTAAAACAATAACATGGCAGATTAAATCACAAATAGTTGTGGAATGAACCTGTAACATTACCATTACATTCATTATAAATCATAACAGCTTAAACATCTCAAATACCGCACACATAAATAGTTCATATGAAAAATATTCAAGAGGTTTAAATGACAAACACAAATGCAGAATAGCTCCAAATGTATTTGATAACAGTCGTGATCTAAAAATGCCTTCTCCTCTTCATTCATGAGATAATAGTATCACCATCAAACGATGGGAAAAAATCACCTATCAAATTCAATGGTCTTCCTTTTATAACACAAGGAAGACCTTCCACATTTTGTAACTACCAATAGTTACATGTCTTCAACTTGCTTATTTGATCTATTAATGACTCAAATTTCCCATACATTTTCGTTAATGAATGTACAAACGTTATAAACATAAGTTAAAAAGATTCTTGAGTAGTCAATCTCACTCTGTAGGCTTTTCGTGAGTGATATTTGGGTGTGGGTAGTAGCACCTTGGGTGCACGATGGTGACGTGCGGCACCAAGGGGGCACACACCTTACTTGCCTTAGAATGATTGATGAAGACTTCGGTTTCGTTTGGGAAAGAGCGGGACAACTTGGTAGCATTCACAAGGAATGGACTTGTCTGCCTCAACAACATGGGTGCGCCAGAGAGGTTGGAAAACCCCATTGACACACTTATGAGGAGTCACAATGATAAACACGAAGAGCACACAATGCAAGGGGCACATGCCAAAGGATGGGGTGCCTCGGTCCAAGAGATGAACGGTTTATGGGCACGTGGGCTTTGGATGCGCGCACCGAGTCCATGGAAGGGCACAGAGAGTTGGTTGAGTGTGGATTCACAAAGGGGCACGACACACCCAAGAAATGTGACGTTTCGCACAAGTTACTCTTGGAGTCCATATAAAAGCAAGGCTGCACAACCAAGGGAAGCATAGACCATTTTGGCAAGAGATTTGGAGATCAATTCTAAGGCAAGCCTGTGATAATGAACTGAGGTAGTGTTTCCAAGATGGAAGACAAGTAGCCAAGAGTTGGATGTTTTGAAAAGTTTTGGGGAAGTTTGAAAACATAGGTCTATGGAGGCATATGTGAGGTTGAATTGAAATATGTGTTATCTTGGTGAAAGTCTACGGAAATGAAGGGACAACAAGTCTGTGGTTGTGAGAACGTTTAAGGTGCACCACATGAAGTTGAAAAGATGGTTGCAGTAGAAAGTCTCGGTGAGATGAATCTGTTATTAAGTGTATTGGTGAGGTGAGTTGAGTCATTTGACTCTGTCATGTTGTGAATCGAGCTGGTAGTTCTCATGTTGTAATTGTTTTGCAATAACAAAGACTTATCCGGGTGTTAGGCACGGTTTGTGTCGCCTACACTATTTATTTGTTTGTCTTCAATTTTGTTCTGTCGTTTTTCTCTTGGATTCTCATGTTCATGGATGCATGCTTGAATAAGACTAAGTGTTAAATTGTATTAACAATTGTCTAAGTAAGCACGAGTTGCACTAAAGTAGGAGTGTGACTCATTGGTAGCCTAGAACGGAGTATGGGTATGCTCTAGATGAAGAGGCATAGTCAGGACGAAGTATTCTTGGTGTGTCAAGCAACCAAATAAGAACCTTCGCAGTGTCGCACGCCCTAAGAGGTGAACGCTCACAAGATCTATTCAGGGATCATGTGGGGTCGCGACAATAAGCATAATTGAAATTGGTTTCAAATTTATTTCATCATAAGCATAATTGAAATGTAAAGTGACTAGTTCTTAGCATATATCTGAGTAATATATTGAACAAAATAGAATCAATTTGGACAATCTACCATTAATTGACAAATTAACGAGCTTACTAACCATGTATTCCTATCAATATTCACAAACTTTTGACATAAACAATTTGAAAACATTTTCGGGGTGTTGCAAAGAAACAAGTCCCTGCCCTTTTGAGAGTTAGTAATGTGTATTTTCAGTTGAATATAATTTCATTCATCATCCTTATAGTAGGGGGAATGGAAGGAGCATCATAGGAATGAACATTCTAGCTGCTTCAATCATAGGTTGGTGATTGTCTTGTCTGGAATGAAGACTCAGGTTGGTGATTGTCTTTTCTGGAATGAAGACTCAGAAACTTATATGCTCAATATTTTTTGTTTTCTACATAAAACATCATTTTGTTTTCTTAAAAAAAACATAATTTTCAAGACTTAAGAGAAAATGCCAATTATCCAGCAATTATCAAGAGTGTACTTCTGAAATAGTTGTTCAATTTATCAAAAGTGGTGCATACAAAACCTGCAAAACAATTTGTAAATCAAACTTCTGGGAAGGAGTACAAAAGGCATGAGTAATCTGCAAATAGAGTATGAGGCAAATAACAGTGTAAAAGTTTTCACTGAGCATCAAGTTTTTAACTTTTTTAAAACATATATAGAAAGTTGGAATGCTTGATCTGTGTACTACATGAGTCTAACCATTGAGTTCATCGAACATGAAATGGTTTCATATGAGCAAGAATACTAAATCTCATTAGTCATGCATGTAAAGTTGTTATCCTTCCTGTTGTTATGATATTTCTTGGATAACAGGGAAACACTTGTAAGCGCCACAACACAATGGAAAAATAATACTGTATCAAAGCTTAGCAATTTGATTCTTAGAAACTCTGTTAGCACATTTGTCCGGATAATATATTAATAGAGGGAAAAAGCAATTTTCCATGGCGGCCATTTGGTAAGATGAGGCAAGGAAAACAATGGAGGATCTGATTAAACATGCAAGACCAGTAAGCGTAGCAATGATATCATTCAGAATTTGAAGTTCCCTACACTGAACTCATCAATGCATAACACAGCGGTAGGAAATTGTTCTGCATTACACAACGACATGCATGAATATCACCGTTACTCCAGCTGTTAGTTAGGCCATACTATGGTGAAAAAGATACAATGTCTCACGACACTTTAGCTTCTCCGTGGTTTCAAGTTCAAGATGGCCAGGTTGTCTTGTTTATAGAAGGGTTTATCAAAACTGTAAGCTAAGTCCCAGGCCAAGTGGGAAATAATGCATGCATAGCTTCAGACAAAGAAATATTATTTGGCTACGTCATTCATCCAGATTTGGGAAACATAGCTCGAACTATAGGAAACATCCTTCCATGCAGTGTATTTGAAAAATTATGGAGCTCGACTCGATAGGTTCAGTGTGTGATAATGAACTGTCGTTTAGTTGATAGCATGAGAGCTAACTTAACACTTACAGTTAATCTTATACTAAACCCTATACTAGGGATAAAGGTAGTCAATGAAAGAACTGAGTAAAGGATTTATATGACAGTTAAAAATCACTCCAAGCAGACTCAAATCATGTCTATTTAAAAAATTCCCCAAAAGAAAAGCTTGCTTTGTAATGATAAAAAAAACTATGTTTTTTATGCTCTACTTTAATAAAAATATACAACAATGCAGCTTATATAATTTATTTGTTGAGACACATCAAAGACAATATATTGTAGATTAATCCAATAAAAAAAATTACACAGAACACAACTCTGTTTCCATTAAAAAAAATTACAGCAGCACAGGGGCACTTTGTTGCATAAAAAAACGCTACAACACTTTGAGCACAATTGTATGAGACAAAAAAATAAAATAGCTAAATGATTGAAGCATTCGATCCCTTTCCACACACTTATAAGAACAAAAAACTAAGAGTAAATAACACCAACAACAACATTGAGGAGTTGTTGAGGAAAAAACGTGGCAGGTAAATTCAAACACTTTGCAAATTTAGTTTTACATATGGAGTTCAAAAACTGTCCAGATGTTCATCAAATGCCTAAAAACTAGGCATTTATTTCAATCTCTCCCTTGATGTCAATTTTTTTAATTTCCAAGAGTAGGGATAATTTTAAGAATGGAAATTTATATTAAAATGTAGAAATATGGGCTAATCTTACTAGTCCTTAATATGCAAAATGTAAAATGTTTGGGGATAGTTTTGTAAAAATATTCAAATTTCTAAGGATTTAATATAGTTTCTATCAACTAGCACAGCCACTCAAAACCGTGGCTGATGAATGCCGAAAAGCGATGCCAAAGCTTGCTCCCGCAGGTTAATGGCCGGAACTCTAAACGCTTGATGATCTGCCCCGAGCCCGCATCAATGGCCTTCCCCCACCATACTGTTATAGTCTTCCACCTTCGGCGATCCAATATGAAACGCTTGGACAGCCAGAAAATGAAACGTGCCTACAACAAGAAAATGAAACGCGCGGACAGTGGAAGAAAGCCAGCAAATCTAAACGTGGTAATCCCAAAGATTAATCATTTAAACATGGCAATCATATACTGCTATGGTAATTTCTTAATATGATTAGGTAAATGTTAAAAAGTAAACAGGTTAACGGATGCATTCAAAAATACAAGAAAGTTATGAAGAGTAAATCACATTCATTGATTTGGAAGGACAACTAAGAATATGCCAGCATCTTCAATTTTTAGCCATGAGATTATAATTTTAGATTAAAAGGTAATTAATTGTGCCCATTGTCAATAGGTGTACGCCTTTCAGCATAAATATTGGCTATTTTTAAGGTAAAATAATTTTATTCTATGGAATTAGGGCGAATCTATTTTAGAAAAAAACGAAAAATTAACAAATCCTTTTTTGGGAAAACCATGGAAAATTAGCCCATTTGCCAAATTTAGCCCCTAAATCATCTATGCCCAAGAGTAGTCTAATATTTTCTAATTTATCCTTTGGAAGAGCCTTAGTAAAAATGTCTATGAGTTGATATTTAAATCGACAAAATTCGAAAGAGATGAATTGTTGTTGTACAAGATCTCGAATGAAATGATGTCGAATATCAATCTATTTTCTCTTGTTGTGGAATACAAGATTCTTTTTCATGGAGATTGTGCTTTGATTGTCACAATAGACTCTAATTGACTTATTTACTTTCATTCCCAAGTCTTCAAATAGTATTTCCAACTAGACAGTTTGTGTACTTGTTGATGGTGCTACAATATACTCTGCTTCAATTGCAGATAGAGCAACAGTGGGTTGTCTTTTGTTGCTCAAAGAAATAATATTTCCTCCAAAGAGAAAATCATATCCAGAAGTGCTCTTTCGATCATCCAAGCAACATGCTCAATCTGCATCTATGTATGCTACAACATTGGAATCATTTGTAGAATTATAAAACAATCCAAAAAAAATTGTACCACTTACATATCTGAGGCTTATTTTGGTTGCTCGCCAATGAGACTCATGAGGTTGATGCATGAACCTAGCAACTAGACTCACAACGAACATAATGTTTGGTCTAGTGGCTATCAGAGACATAAGAATGTTAAGTAGAGATCTATAAAGAGTGGCATTACAAAGTGGAGTTTCATATGCCTTCATCAATTTACACCCAACAACTAAGGGAGTGCTCACAGGTTTACAACCTTTCATGTTAAACCTCTTCAAAATGTCTTCAACGTATTTGGATTGACCAATGGATATACCTGCAATTGTTTGTTTGATTTGCATACCCAAAAAATATTGCATTTCTCATAAATCGAACATCTCAAATTCATATTGCATTGCCTCTTCGAACTCCTTCACAAGTGAGGGTAAGGTGCTCATAAAAATTAAGTCATCTACATATAAGAAAACAATGATGAAATATGATCCCACAACATTTTTGTACAGGGTACTCTCAGAAGAACATAAATATCAAATCCATGATCATGAAGATAGTTGTCAATTCTAGAGTACCAAGCTCTAAGGGCTTGTTTAAGACCATAAAGATCCTTTTTAATACTATAAACCTTATATTCTTTACCTTTAAAAATGAAACATCGAGGTTGTTCAACATAAACCTCTTCCTTTAAATATCCATTTAAGAAAACAGATTTAACATCCATCTGATAAAATGTTAATTTTAACTGAGATGCAATGGAAAGAAAAGTTCTTACAATTTCAAGTCGTGCTACAGGAGCAAATGTTTCCTCATAGTCAATACCTTCTTGCTACACATATCCTTTTGCAACTAAATGTGTGTTATACTTTGAAATAATTCCATCTATATTAACTTTTAGCTTTTAAATCCACTTTAATTCAATAGTGGATTTTCCATGAGGAAGATCAACTAACTCCCATGTATCATTTTTTTCAATATGTGACATCTCATCCTCCATGGCTTGCACCCATGGCTCATCAATGCAAGCTTCTTTAAAATTAAAAGGTTCAACATGGGAAAAAGAAAAAAGAGCAAAATTATCACCAACATACCTAGATGTCTCATATATCTCCTTCAAACTTCTTGTTTTTCTAGGAGGACTAGATGGAGGTGTTGTTTTTGTATCAATTTGAGATCTTGTTATTGGAGAAGATTAAGATGTCTTTGATGGAGAACTCCTTGAAGGTGAGCCTACATTTATTACAGTAGAGGGTTTTAAATATTGATCATTTTTATCAAAAATTAAATTTTCAATATGTGGAGTAATCACTTTATCTTCTCCTTCATTCTTGAGATAAACTCCCCCTTCATCAAATATCACATATCTACCAACATAAATATTATTATTAAGTGGATCATAACACCTATAAGCCTTTCTTTCTTCTGAATATCCAATGAAAATGCATTTCATTGATTTTCCATTTGTGTCTTTGTTGTGCAGGAATGTGAACAAAGCATGCAGACCCAAAAATTTTCAGATGAGAAATAGTTGGTATTTTACAAAACCAAGCTTCATAAGGAGTAGAATTTTTTACCATGTTTGTAGGACTTATGTTGAGGATATATGTAGTTGTATGGATTTGATCTTCCCAATGCATGTTTGACAAACACATTTATTTTAACATACATCTGGCCATCTCTACAAATGTTATGTTTTTCCTCTTCGTTACTCAATTTTGTTGAGTATATGTAGTAGTTAACTCCTTGATTCCATGTAAGCTACAAAATTCTTTGAATTCATTAGAGGTGAATTCTCCACCTCGATCAGTTCTCATTACTTTCAAATAGTATCCTGATTCCTTCTCAACAAGTGCTTTAAATTTTGAAAGCAACTAAAAGCTTGAGACTTATCACTTGAGATATAGACCCAAGACTTCCTTGAAAAAACATCTACAAAGAGAAGAAAATACATATTCTTTCCAAGAGATAAAGTCTGCATGGGGCCAAAAATATCTGCATGTACTAAGACCAAAGGTTCTCTTGCTCTAAAATGATGATGGGGAAAGTTGTCTCTATGTTTCCTCCCTATTTCACAACCTTCACATATCTTATTATCTAGCTCTATGACTGAAGGAAAACCTCTTACCAAGTTCTTATTTTGCATGAAGGAAAGAGATCCAAAATTAAGGTGCTCAAACCTCTTGTGCCATAACCAATATTCATCAACCAAGGATATCAAGAAAGCTACACTTGATTCCATACTTAACAAAAGAATCCTATTATCTGTCATAGGAACTTCGGCGACAAGATCATTGTTGTTAAAAATCTTACAAAACTTTCCTTCAAAAATAGTCTTTTAGTTTTTAGAATTTAGTTTCCCTATGTTAATCAAGTTATGATTTAAACTTGGAACAAAAAAAGTATCATGTATATACATAATACTTCCATTATTGACTTTTATGGAAAGGGTACCTTTTCCCATTATGTAAGTTGTAAACCACACACACACACACACATATATATATATATATATATATATATATATATATATATATATATATATATATATATATATATATATATATAATATTTATAAATTTATTATTCATTGCTTGTTCAAATGTACAACAACATGTATCAATACATGTACATGAGTAGAGTCACGTCTTTTTGTCTAAAAAGACGTGACTTTACATTAAAATTGATAATTATTACATTAATGATTTAATTAATAATTAATGGCATTGTAATATACACAAGGTATATTACAACTCATCCCTCCTAAAATTAAGCTTCATCCTTGAAGCATATTACACGAAGGAGCTGTAAGTTTTAAACCTGTGAAGTAAAGAAATGCATATAGATTCTTAAGTAAAACATAATTTAATCAATGGCTCATTCACATAGTACACATAGATTTATACCGGAAACCTTCAACTGGGAAAACCTTTCTTATCTTCATTATATCGAATTTCACCATTCACCATACAATATATACAATGTTTTTAGGTATTCCATAAATACCAAAACCCTAATCCCTTAATCCAGGAATAATTTAGTAAACCGCTAAAAATAGCAAAAACCACCCACAGTTGTCAAACACAGGCGCAGTTGTCAAATCTGACGTGCCCACACACACACATGCAAAGAATATAACACACACCCAAAATTCTCCCACTTGTTGTTTTCTTTGCATCCAGGGGTCCCAGTATTATATAGTCAACAATCCAGGGCAACAATGCCCATTGTTACTCTACACCAGGAGAACGTTTTTGTGCTTACAGACTTTGTCAATGAATCTACAACATTCTTCAAAGTGTCAACCTTTTCCAGCAACACCTTCTTCTCCTCAACCATGTCTCTCACAAAGTGATGCTAAACATCAATATGCTTTGTCTTCGAATGATAAGCTAGGTTCTTTGCCAGGAAGATTGCACTCTGACTGTCGCAATCTAATCTCACTGCTTGTTGTACCAACCCAATACCTGAACACAATCTTTCTAACCATACTGCTTCCTTGCTTGCATGAGTGGCTGCCATGTATTCAACTTCTGTAGTTGAGAGTGCCACTATAGCCTATCTTTTTCTCATCCAGCTGATTGCTCCTCCAAATAGGTTAAACACATACCCACTTGTAGATCTTCTGTGATCTAGATCTCTAGCCCAATCTGCATCAACAAAGCCATGTATTTCCACCACTCTATCCAATCCTGGTCTTCCTTGGTATTACAATCCATAATTGGTAGTGCCACACAAATACCTGAAGACCTTCTTTACTAATGTCGAATGCTCCTTCCCTGGTTTTGACATATACTTGCTCAAAACTCCCACTGCATGTGCAATGTCCAGTCTAGTACATACCATTGCATACATCAAACTGCCAACTGCATTGGCATACGGAACATGGGACATGTCCTCTTCTTATTCCTGTGTCTTGGGACATTGATCTGCAGATAGCTTTACCCCTATAGGAATAGGGACCTTGACCGGTTTACTTCCATGCATATTAAACCTCTGCAATATTGTCTCAACATATTTTCTCTGATTCAACCAGAGTTTCATGTTTGCACAATCTCTTTTAATTTCCATTCCCAGAATGAAGTTAGCAACACCGAGATCCTTCATGTCAAATTTGGAGGATAGCTGTGATTTGACCTCCTTGATAACATCCATGTTATTTCCTACCAACAACATGTCATCAACATACAACACTACATAAATGAAGTGATTACCAACCTGCTTAGAATATACACAGTGATCAGTCCTGCTTCTCACAAATCCCAATCCAAGGATGTATGTGTCAAACTTTTGGCACCACATCCTAGGTGATTGCTTAAGACCATATAGTGACTTCTTTAGCTTACAAACCAACTCTTTCTTTCCCTTCACTACAAATCCTTATGGATGCTCCATGTAAATTTCTTCTTCTATATCCCCATGTAGGAATGATGTCTTCACATCCATCTGTTCCACTTCAAGATCAAAAGAAGCAACAATATATAAACTAAATCTAATAGAATTTAACTTAGCAACAGGAGAAAAAATCTCACCAAAGTCAATTCCCTGTACCTGGGAATGACCTTTTGCTACTAACCGAGCTTGGTATTTCTCCACTTTACCTTGTGCATTAAACTTCTTCTTGAACAACCATTTGCTACCAACCGATTTTCTTCCAGCTGGCAACTCGACTATATCCCATGCCTCATTCTTATCCAAGGAATCCATTTCTTCAACCATGGCCTTCTTCCATAGTTTACTATCCTCTGAATTCACTGCTTCCCTGATAGTTTTGGGATCATCATCAATAATAGATAAAGAAAAATTGGAACGAAAATCAGGCGGACTATACCTTTCTGGTTGTCTTCTATCTCTCACTGATCTCCTCAATACTGGGGTATGAGGTTCTTCTTCTTCTTCTTTTGCTTCCTCTTCTTCAGATGATTCAGATTTTGCATCATCCAACTCAAGCTCTATTCTCTCAGGTTCGTCTTGCGTTGGTAGGAATTCCTGTTTGGACACATATTTTACCTCTCTGAAAACAACATCTCGACTGTAAACAACTTTCTTGGTTTCAAGCTTATAACCTTTCACACCATCTTTATAACCAATAAAGATATACTTTTTAGCCTTTTTATCTAGCTTACTTCTATTTTCCTTTGGAACATGTACATAAGCATCATAAACAAACACTCTAAGATGTTGAAGAGAGGGTTTCTTTCCAGACCATACCTCGTGTGGATTTTTATCATCCAACGCTGATGAAGGTGATTGATTGACCAGGTAACATGTTGTACCCACTACCTCTTCCCAAAATTATTGTCCTAACTCGATACCGTTGAGCATGCTCCTTGCTTTTTCCATCAGTGTCCTATTCATCCTTTCTGCAACTCCATTCTGCTGAGGAGTGTATGGAGTAGTCTTCTGCCTTGCTATACCACACTTCTTA
>JZKD02S0700047.1:124691-138998 GCA_000966675.3 Picea glauca
GTGTGTGTGTATTATTTTGTATTTGTATTAGCCAAACCTTGAGAAGGTTATTGTAATCTTATTGTATAAATCAACTCAAAAGAAATTATTATTTTATTGGTATCCTTATTGTAAAAGTCAAAACGACCCCTCATAGGATTGTGTCTTTTCGGGAGGCAAGTTATGTGTATAAATAGAGTTTGAGTTCCTCTCATTTGTACATACAAACAACTCACCTTCTCTTGTGTATTTTGGAGCATAGAAAAGGAGGTCTAGCACAGGAGGTCTTGGTTTCTTAGTCTTTGGTATCTTGGTCTTGGTCTATTTGTGGAGAGATATAATGTGACATTATACTGGTTGAAGGAATCTATACTAAAGAATTGGTTGTTGGGTTTCCCCCCCCCCACGATGGTTTCCCAGGATATATCTTGTGTTATGTGATTGTTTATCTTTCAGTGATCCTATTACATCCAATTGTTAATGAATGTTAAAGAAGATAACTATAACTTCTAAAATTATAACATGGTATCAGAGCAGTCATGAATAGAAGACAGTTCGTGAATCTAGAAGATCATGTTCATACAGTTGAAGATGATGAGCCACACAAGAAGGATGCAAAGGAAGATGAATCAAGTGATGAGGAGTATGTTCTTATCTCATCCCTTACAGGAACTGTTACTCATGGAAGTGAGATTTGGCTGGTGGATAGTGGTGCTTCTAAGCACATGACAAGTTATAAAGACTCCTTGTCTAACCTTACTCATAAGGATTCACCACACAAGGTGAAATTGGGAGATGACTATCAGTATCCTATCAAAGGAGTAGGAGAAGCCTCCTACAAGTTAGACTCAGGAAAGCCAATCAATATGAAGGAAATTCTCCATGTTCCTAGATTGAAGAAGAACCTTCTCTCGATTTCAGCATTGGATGAGAAGGGTTACAGAGTTGCATTTGTTGATGGACAAGTTCTTATGTGGCCTAGAGGGAAGACTTTTGATGATGTTGTGGTGATTGGAGTTCAAGAGGGAGTACTTTACAAATTGAAAGGGCGATCAGATTCAGCATTAATTCATGACATTGTGAATCCTAGTGAATTATGGCATATGATATTTTCTCACCTACATTACAAGGCCATACCGAGTGTGAGCAAGATAGTGACATGACTACCAGATATCCAGGAAAAACCATATGGCATGTGCAAAGGTTGTGCATAAGGAAATAACGTGAAGCACACCTTTCCCAATAGCGATAGCAGAGCCAAAAGAGTATTGGACATCATGCACTCGGATGTGTGTGGACCGGTGTCAGAAACTTCAATAAGTGGATCGGAAGATAAAGACCTTGCAATCAGATAATCGAAGAGAATTCACTTCAGAGGAATTCAAATAATATTGCAAGGAAGTTGTGATTAAGAGGGAGATTTCTACTCCCTACAATCCTCAGCATAATGGAGTAGCAAAAAGGAAGAATCAGACAATCATGGAAGCAATGAAGGTTATGATCCATGATCAAGATCTACCTATGCATCTATGGGCAAAAGAAACAAATATTGCAATGTACGTGCAGAATAGAATTCCCCACAAAGTACTTGAAAACAAGACACCATAGGAGATGTTTTCAGGAGAGAAGTTGGAAGTTATCCATCTAAGGATATTTGGTTTCCTTGTATTTGTGCATATCCCCAAGGTAATGACGACAAAATTGGATCCATCCGGAAAGAATGGCATATTTATTGGTTACATTGACACATGGAAGGCATATAGGATATATATTCCCGGTCACCGTAAAGTTGATATTAGTTGAGATGTCACCTTCAATGAGAGTGCAACTTTCAGCGAATCAAAACAGGACTGTACAAAAGAGGTTCATGAGGAGGAGAATGAAGTTACTAGAGTTCTAGAGGCAGAAGTAGTTGAACCAGAAGAAGTCATTCATGAGGATAATGACATGGAAGAACCTCGTAGGAAAGAAGAGATTCCTTCTCGTAAGAGAAGATCAGATTGGCCACAGGAGCTCATCAGAGATGCATAAAGATATGGTGTCCCAGAAAAATATCTCAAGGAAAGTAGGAAGCTGAAACTATATTCCATCTATGTGGCATGTTTGTGTGATATCATGGATGCAGAACCATCCAGTTATGAAGAGGCTATAGAAAAGAGGGTATGGAAGGATGCCATGGGGGAGAAATATCAATCCATAGTAAAGAATGATGTCTGGGATGTGGTTTCCAGACTAAAGGAGAAATCAGTAGTAAGTTCAAAATGGATCTACAAAACGAAACATGTAGTTGATGGCAGTATTGAAAAGTATAAGGCTATATTTGTGGCTCAAGGATTCTCTCATAAGGAGAGCATTGACTATGAGGAGACATTTTCTCCCATGGAGAGATATACCTCAATCAGGAATATAATTTTGTTGGCCACAATAATGAAATTGAAGGTGCATCATGTTATCACTCCAGGAGTCCTTCTAGGTTGTAGCTTGAAGAAGCCTGGTAACTTAACTAATATCTCAATGTTTCACTCGATGGATCAAGTTAGATGACTGAATCAGACCTCACTCACTCAAGACATATATAAGCACAACCAAATAGACAAGGCTTCTAACTATCACTATTCAGAGGATTTGCAAATAGGTGAATCAATGGAGAATTCTTACTATGCTAGCAGACTCATACATAAAACATATATATATATATATATATATGAATGACTAATCACAACAAGAAAATGATACTTTCAATTCAACTCATCAATACAAAGATAGGATGACAACTATCTGGTATTAGACAAATAGAATGAACATGAATTAAACATCCAAGTACAAGTATAGAACAGACAGGAAGATGTAAATCTGAACAAGTAATTGCAAAAGAGCTTGTATTAATTTGACATGATCATGAGAAGCTTGAGTACCATGTGTCCAAGAGTCCCTAAATTTGAACCTCCTCAGACTGTGGCCTCTATCTGTTTAAATAAGCTTAACCAAACAATTTTTTATCCTCAAATCATGGATCTCAGAATTACAAGTGAGTACAAATCTAACCAATTACATGATTCTAGGAAATAGATCTTATTCTCAAGGAGCAATTTGATTCACAATTTGATCTTCAACATATTCGACTTGTTTAGCAAACTCGTAGTGATGACAAGGCAACTTGAGATCCTTCTTTGACAGCTAGTCATATCTTCAACCGAAAATTGAAAAACTTCATAACCTATTTTCCTTTTATATGCCTTGAATCTATGATAACTTTATAGTCTTCGACAGTTGCACAAGTCTTCAAGGCTGATGGATGAGGTTGAGAATGCCACCTTGGAAAACAAGACATTCTTCTGTCATTAATAGGCAACAAAATCTACCTCTTTTACCTTTCTGACAGCTCCAAAACTAGGACAACACATTGAAACAGATCCTCTTAATTTAAACCTTCACTTATAAATCATCCTTGTGCTCTTTAGGATGATAAAACTTAGATCTGTGCAAAAAGAGTGTCATTCTTCCCTTCTCTGTGCTTTCGGTGACTAGAGAGATAAAATCTGAACCTATAAGCCACTAAAAGCTCTGCTTTTGGTGGCTAATGAACAGTTGAAATGTTCGCCTAAGCCACCAAAAACCCTGTTTCAAAAATAGTTCATGAAATTGCAAAAATGCATTATCTCTTGGCTTCTAAGACTTCAGAAGGCACTAAATTTTTTTATCCAATTGGAACAAACACCTTTGTGGATTATGCCAGTTGGACTGGACCCATAAACCAAAGCACATGTGACATGTATTCTATTGGGTGCAAACCTTGGAGAAGAGGGAATGGAATAATATCGAGGTTGCAGATGCAGGGAAATTGTTACAAAGAAGACACCGAGAGGTGGTTTTGCAAATGGAAACTCTGCCATTACTTCTAAAAGACTTCTTTGAATCACAGTAATCCATTGGGATTACTCATCCCTTCCGGTGGGTGATGAAAGAAACTTCAACTTTCTATTTCAACTGGACCAGATGCATGACTAGCCAATGCAACCAAGGCATCCCTCCGAGGAGGATTCAACAAATCTACATAACAAGCAAGAGCAGTCTGCAGAGTGCATGGAACGGTTAAAGGTGGTGGCAAGGAGCTTCAACCAAGAGGTGTACCATCTTCTTTGTTACCATGGACTGAAATTATTGTGTCTAGTGGGTAGCCTAGCAACTTTGCAGTTTTCTCCACAGTTTCATTTAAGTTTTTTGCATATACACCAACATGATCTCTGGTTTCATACATAAGGCCAATGTCTGAGATATCAAATTCCAAACGGATGCAAGAACGGTCAGAAAATGGTGTATGAAGTTCTATTTTCTCGGCAAGGGTGATGAATAGCATAAATGGCTTGACCATTCTGCTTTGCATAAGTTTCCCCATAAAGCAGAACCAAAGGATCGTGAATTTCTACCCGGTACTGAGGTATTGCTGTCGTATAAGGTGTAGCATTTGAAGGCTGATCATCTTCATCTCACAATAACTGATAATCATCAACAAGGCCCAATGGAACAAGTCATTTCCCAGCTTGCTCACTTAATGCTTCATATATTGTCTTTTTCGTACCCCATACGTAAGGTTGGAAAGCCAAAGCCCTCTCTCTTTTTCCATACATTGCTAGCATAAAAAATGCTAATTTTTCCTCAGGACTGTTCTTCTGAGGCTACAACATCCTGAACAATGTCTGGTTCTTCATCATTCTCGACAAATGCCTCTAGTACATCAAAAAAACTATTTGTTGCCTTTGTTAGGGTTTTCAGGTCAATGTTTGCTTGAGGCTGAGGTTGTGCTTCACCTGGCAATGATACCTAAATCATTTCGTCTACTAATGCTGGCGCTCTGAACTAACACCTGTCACCAAAACTTATCACATGCCATAAAGATTTATTTGATTAACTGTGTGTTGGTGAATGTTATTGCCACTGCGAATAGTAACCCATCATAGGGTGAATTTGGAAGATAGACACCAAGAGGTAAAGGAAGGAAATCACCACCAACCATCTCGGAGTTTCTATACAATCACCATCATGCAACTGAAAGGATAGAATGGAAATGCTCCTGCTAATATAACAAAGAGATTTCTGCAATAATAACTTTGTCAAAGAATCCTTCTCTACGCCATCGAAGCTCTTCCTCAAACCGTTTCATTTGAGACTCAGTCTTGGAGATATATAGGTATAATGGTATTCCCATACACATCCAGAAATCCAGGTACACAAGGAAACATACGCAAAATGTCAAGAAGCGATGTCCTGCAACATTCCTCTACTTTCAAATATTAATATAACAACATCAAGAAATTAAATGATGAAAGCTATTATGGTATAGAAGGAAGCAAGAGTAATGGAATATGAAATAACCAATTCCTCCAATGTCTTATACTCTAATTCTCATTCTTGACACAGAGTGTGTACAAGCGATGGAGTCTCAAGAAAATGAGCGTCAACCCTAGACAAGCACCCAAGGAAACCTGCAACCTGAAGGTCCAGAGCAAGCATCTCTTCAATATTCTCTCGCTAGAGAAATGATCATTCGTCACAGAGATTACTGCAATCCATACAATTCCGAATACCAGGGATCTTGAAGATTACATTTTTAATGCTATCATAACCTTTTGATGAGTTATTATAATTGGAACTTGGATCTTGCGCTTGGCTCGGTGTTTGGTTTGACTGTTGTGATTTGAATTTGTTGCCTGGCTCTTGGATTGACATGTGGATTCAATTTAAATCATGACCTGATTTGTTACTTGACTTGTCGACACACAACATGATGCATGGTTGTAACTAACACAAGAATGGCTTGTGTCTTTAATCTGTGACTTGACTCATGGCTAGGTGCGCTAATCTTTGTTGACTTGTCATGTGGACTAGGTTGGACTCGTGGGCCTTCAAATATTTTATTAGAAAGTCATAAGACCCAAGAGGCTAGAATATAGGTTTGGTGAATAGGCTTTAATACCTAGGTCTTGTTAAGCACACACCATATTTATAAATAAAATATGATTTTTTATTTGAAAATATGAAAAGGCATAAAAACTAAAAATTTTGGCAAACTTAACAAGGATTTTGTAATGCAGGTCAAGGTAAAAGAAACCAAAGGGTTCTTGGGCAAGAGTGATCAATGGGAGCTTTGATGAAGACCTGGAAGTTAAAATACTAGCTAGAAAACTTTAGAAATGAGCATATTTTCAAAAAAAAATGAGAAAACACTCCAAAAATACCAATGCAATTTTGGTCGCTAACACATCATATGGATGTGAAGAGAACCTTCTTGAATGGTGAAATAAAAGAGGAAGTATATTTAGAGAATCCATAAGGGTTCGAGGTACATGACAGGGAGACGCATGTGTGCATATTGAATAAATATTTATATGGATTAAAGCAGGCACCCAAAGCATGGTATGGCAAGATAGACAGTTTTTTGACAAGCTTAGGATTTGCAAAAAGCAGTGCATATCCTAACCTTTACTTTAAGGTTGTGGATGATGGTCTGCTAATACTACTATTGTATGTGGATGACTTCTTTCTAATAGGTGTGGAAAATATCATCTTAGAGTGTAAGAGAAAATTGGTTGTTGAGTTTGAGATGAAAAATCTCGGGATGATGCATTACTTTTTGGGTCTCGAGGTATGGCAAAGACATGATGAGATATTTTTGAATCAAGGAAAGTATGCAGTGGAAATCCTGAAGAGGTTCGGGATGTTGGATTGCAAGGCAATGGCTACACCTATGGTATCAAATCTGAAGTTGTTGCAGGATACGACTTCAGAGACTGTGGATGTTACTTTATACAAGAATATGGTGGGTTCATTGATGTACTTGATGAACACGAGACCAGATATATTTATTTTTGTGAACACCCTAAGTTAGTATATGGAGAAGCCCAGGAAGGTTCATTTGGTCACAGCAAAACATGTGATAAGATACCTTAAGGGTACATTGGATTATGGTCTTAGGTATGTGACAGAGCATGAGTTCGGGTTATATGGATATTCGGATTCAGATTGGGCTAGAAGTATTCCTAATCGAAAGAGTACTTCGACATATTGCTTTAGTCTAAGCTCCAGTATGGTTTCGTAGAGTAGAAGGAAGTAGTCAAGTGTAGCACTCAGTACGGTTGAGGCTAAAAATGCGGCAACATGTGCAACATGTAGAGAATCAGTGTGGCTTCGGAAGTTGTTGTCTAGGTTATTTGGTCTCAAACTGGAGGCGACCTGTATTTGGAGTGACAACCAGAGTTGCATGAAGTTGTCAAAGAATCTGGTGTTCCATGATAGGCGAAGCATATCGAGATCAAATATCACTATATCAGGGATATGATGTAGAGGGAGCAGTGAGGCTCCAGTACGTGACTACCGAGGAGAAGGTTGCGGACATGTTGACCAAGCCATTGTCGAGGAAGAAGTTCGAGCACTTCAAGGACAAGCTTGGCATGGTCCCTCTTCAGAAGGAGTGATGAGGTACATATGCATTGTGGGGTAGTGGATGTCCTAGGGACATGTTGTAGCTATTTGAGATCTACCCACAATCCTTGGATGCATTGGTTGTGAAGTCACAAGGGTGCACATGATGAGGTATGGATACATTGCAGGGTAGTGGATGTCATGGTGACATGTTGAAGCTATTTGAGATCTACCCACAGGCCTTGGATGCATTCGTTGTGAAGTCATGTTGTACTATGGATATCTGATGATGTATAGATTCATATGTTCAACATTCAATGATAATGAGCTCATGTGGTAGCAAAGAATACCTTCCTAGTTAAGAGGGAGTGTTGATATTTTGATGTAACTATGAAAGATATTCTTTTGTATTTGTATTGGTCAAACCTTGAGAAGGTTATTGTAATCTTATTGTATAAATCAGCTCAAACGAAATTATTATTTTATTGTTATCCTTATTGTAAAAGTCAAAACAACCCCTCATGGGTTGCATCTTTTCGGGAGTCAAGTTATGTGTATAAATATAGGTCGAGTTCCTCTCATTTGTACATACACACAACTCACCTTATCTTGTGTATTTTGGAGCATAGCAAAGGAGGTCTAGCACAAGAGGTATTTCCTTCTTGGTGTTTGGTATCTTGGTCTTGGTCTATTTGTGGAGAGCTATAACGTGACATTGTACTAGTTGAAGGAATCTGTACTAAAGAATTGGTTGTTGGGTTTTCTCCCCCGTGAGGGTTTCCCAGGATATATCTTTTGTTCTTTGATTCTTTATTTTTCATTGATCCTATTACATGCAATTGTTAATGAATGTTAAAGAAGATAACTATAACTTCTAAAATTATAACATATATATTGTTTCATATGTTGTTATATTAATTTGTTAATGTATTATTGTTATGTTGTTTGGTTATTTTTTTGTTACATATTTTTTTAGCATAACCATAAGTATTGTTACTCATGTTTTATTCCAGATCGTTTTGAATTGTTGTGTTGTATTTTATTTTATTTTATTAAACAAATTGGGAAAAATATTTATTTAAAATGTCGAGACGAAGCTAATGGCAGAGTACAAACTTCAAAATATTCAGCTTGCTAGCTAAACTATGGTAGCAATGAACCAAAATTACCAGGTTGGCTTTAATGAACCAAGACCAAGAATTCCCTGGATTCAAACTAACTACTTCCTTATTGCAATAATAAATACTTACAAATTGATTACATAAGAAAATGCAGAAGAAAAACATAATTAACTCACAATCTAAGTTATTCCATCGCTATATGAGATGTTAACCACGAATCGTTGGGAACCCCATGAGATTCGTGATTCTGAGCCCCTAGAGTTTCATGATGTTGCTTCTTTCTCTTTACGATTTTTGTTTTCTTTTCTTCGTCTTGTTGGGGGGGAGAAGGACGGGGATTCTTCTTTAGATTTTCTGCAAAGGAGGGAGATTTAGGATCTTCTCCCTCCCGCTAATCTCCCTTTTCCACTCCCACAGAAGGATCGAGGGGAGATACAAAAATCCCATTTGGAGTCCTATCTACAAGAACAGGATTTGGATCCTTCCCATGTGAAGAGGCATTGCCCCTAAGAAAGTCCTCCTTTCCTTTAATTGTATTTTCTAGATTCTTTTGTTCTTTTATTAGCTGCTCAGAATTGATCTTTGGGTTGTTCTGATGAGGAATTTTTTCCACAAAGTCCTCTAATTCTTCATATTGAGATTCCAAAGCTTCAAATATATTATTGGAGGGAATATCTGGGCAAGCTTGAGATATGTGTTCAGGTTGAGCCCCACTAAGTTGTTGATTCTTTTGCTTTCTTGAAACTTGTTTGAGTCCTTGATCCACATTATTCTGCAGGGTTGAGATTCTTTAGCTTTGGGGAAACTTTTGGTGAAGTGCCCATATTCATGACATCTATTACATTTGAAAGGTACATGCTCATAGTCCAGGGCCTAAAGATGACTCCAACAATCAACATTGAGGCTAATCGCTTCTGGAAGTCCCTTTGAAAAATCCATGTCTACACATATTCTAGCGTGTGTATAGATATTTCTCTTTGGTTCCAAATTGGTTATAAATCGACCCAGTTTATTTCCAATCCCTTCAAAGGTGGCTTCACCCCAGAAAATAAGGGGGAGGTGCGGAAGTCTAATCCAAATAGGAGTAGAAGATATCTCCATACATGGGTTAAAGTCAAGGGTCTAATGGGAAAGAAACAATCCCCTAGAACCTAAGAAATAAGGGCCAAATCTGAAGATATGGTCGTGATCTTCAATGGTTTTAAAAATAAATACATAAAATCCTTTCCCACAATTAAAATCCAGGGAGTCTTGCTTAGGCCAATTCTTGGTAATCCAGTCAAGAACAACTCTAGGATTGGGCCAAAGGCCTAAGAATTTACTGACTAAACCATGCTCTTTCAAAATGATAGAATTTTGTTTCACCACATTGTTCCCCAATAAGTCTAAACTGGAGATGGAATCAGCTCTTTTGGAACACCTACCCATGTCGACCAAGGGCCTGCCCATGATGCTTCAGACATCTTCTTATCCATTAAAAACTAATATGTCAGCCGCAACCATCGAGATCTGCTATCATCACATCACCAAAACAAACCACGTGCAAAAGGCAACCAATAACAAAGAACTGAGACCCAAGGTTCCAGAGACCAGGGCAACAAATAGAAAACTCGGGATGGTTGTGAGGGCTTCTAAAAATGAATGCGGTGGCTAGAGAAATGACGGCTAGGGAAAACCCTAGCCACTGCGACAGACGCTTACGCTCCTGCTCTTCATTTTTTATCGTAATTCTTAATTTCTTATAGCATAGAATAACATGAATTGTTGTCTTGTCTTGTTTATTATATGGTTATTGTATAGTTATTATATATTGTTTTTTATTGTTTGTTTAATTGTTATATGAGGTGTTGTTATTATGTGTATTGTTAACCATTGTTTTGTTAATACATATGTTTCTTTATATATGTTGTTATATTACTTTGTTAATTGTATATTATTTTGACTCATGTGTATTGCTATTGTTATGTTAAATATTAGTTTATTGTTTTGTTAAATATATATTGTTGCATATTGTCATGTTGATATATCACTATTATATGTTGTACTTTGTGTAGTGTCATTGTTATTTTTTGTTTATATATATATATATATATATATATATATATATATATATATATATATATATTGTGATACTGTTATTATATGTTTTTCTTTGTTAACCACCATAAGTATATGTGTAGCGTTAAATGGATTATCCTCGCAAATCAATTTCATTTATGTACATAGAACAAAACTAATCTCGTACTAACACATACCTCGCTCTTTGGGTGTATCTCTTCTTGAGGAAAAATCTCTACTTTGAATTGTGTTTCCTTTGAAGTCTTTACATTGCATTGCTTTAATTTGTTTCTTTGTAGCGTAAGCGTGGATCCACTACAGGAATATCATTGAAGGTTAAAGACACTAATTAGCTACTTCCACAAAGTTGCATGGACACCTTTGTGTGAAAGATTGCAACTCAGAACCTTTGTAGCTTTAGTTGTTCCACAACCCAGTGACGATTTCCTTAGTGTTAATTTTCATTTTCCATCCTTTCATTTCTCGCAGCAAAAGAAGTTACTACAGGGAGCATCATTGAAGGATTAAGAAATATTAGCAAGCTACACGTGAAGTTACATGAACATACATATGTGAAATATTGTAACCCTGAGCCTCCATAACACTTATTGTCTTACATCCCCGTGACATATTCCTAATGTGAATTTCCTGCAGCTTGTTATGCTTTGACTTGCTTGTTTTATTTGAATTGTTGTCGGCATAGGATAGATTAGAGCTTTAGTCTTGCATTTCCTATACTTGCACCTCTAAGTTTATGAACCTCCTGGTCGATAATTTAATGTCATGGATTTACACATATAAATAACCCCACAAGCATACCATGTAATATGTTATGGCATTGTTGAAAGAGTACGAGGACATTTTTCCACAAAGATAAAGGGTATCAAAGGGAAACTATGTCAGATGAAAATTGAGTTACAGGTCTAGATGCAAAAAAACTCATTAAACAATAATATGTCATATGAATATTGAATTGTGAGTCTAAATGAAAAAAAATCATTAAACAATGACCTTATCGCCTCAACCTAACCCAAGGGTTAAAAAAAAGTGAATAAAGATTACCACATTATGGTGGTTGGTCTAATATTTTCCATGGATGAATTTGACTAGATAAACCCTATTATGATCTACAATAAGGACATCCATGATATTGAACCGTATGTTGATTTATGGTGCCTCCATACAACTAAATCTCTTATATATATCCTCGATCCAAAAAAATTGAAAAAGAGGAAAACTTTTCGATTAATATATGTTTTGACTTAAATGCAAGCTAATGAAAAAAATGATAATGAAAAAAATGATAAACCAATTTCTAAAGTCCGTAAAACCGTAAAGATAGGGACTAATAAAAATATAAACACCAAAATATGAGAGATAATCCATGAGAAATTCCTCTCATGTTTCACATCCAAAGTGTCATATAAAATCTCAAAAAAAAGTTGTTATTAGTACGGACTCTTGCAATCAATTATGACCATGTATTATTTAATCTTTGATTTAAAAATATTTTTCCATTCTCCAAGGTTATATATAGAAAAAAACAAAATAATATTTTTTAATTATATTTAAATTACTTTTATAAAATGTTATTGGCTCACACATTTGGAGTCTTATTGTGAAGGGAATGTAACTTTTTCATTCTTAAAATCTATAACCTAAAGTTAGGAGATATTGTTCTTTTGCCGCAGCTTTCACATAATTTAATTTTACATTGTTACTTTTAAGTTTGGATTATAAATTAGCACAGCCGCAAAGTGGTTGGGGGCTGGTGAACGTCCAAACATATATAGGGCTAGTGTTGCTGTTGGTGAACGCTGAAATGCACAGCTAAAATGAGTTGAGGAAATCCAAAAGTTAATCTTAAATGTGGTAATTCCAAAGGTTAATCAGTTAAATGTGGCAATTATACGGTGGCACAGTAATTTCTTAATATGATTAGGTAAATGTTAAAAAGTAAACAAGTTAACTGATGCATTCAAAAATACAAAGAAGTTATGAAGAGTAAATCACACTCATTGATTTGGGAGGGCGACTAAGAATATGACAGCATCTTCAATTGTTAACCATCATATTAAAATTTTAGATTAAAAGTTGATTAATTGTGTCCATCTCCAATAAATATACGCCTTTCAACCTAATTATTTCAGGTCTATGTCACTACTTTAAATTTACTATTCATTAAATATATTAAAATGATTTCATTGACAAAACACTCCTTGAAAATGTTGAGCCACTGCTTCCTGTGTGGCACCGCTTCGTTGTTGCCTCTTGCTTGCCACTAGCTCAAGGCCCAAGATGATCACTCAAAGAGACAAAGAGAGCCCATTCAAAGTGCATCCTATACCTTCTTGCATAGATTGTCCACCTTTTCCTTCTCTATCCGATTCGGCTGCTCCAGAAATTATGCACGATCCCTGGCCTGTCTGTCTGCTTCCTTAGGGACCGTTTTACGAAGAGTGAAATCCTAATGTATGAACCAAGAGTGAATTGTAACCATTCGATGCTCGTCAATTCCCAGTTGAATCAGTAGAAACATAGGTGGATGCAATTACAAATTGATAACCGACAGCAGGAGAAGCATAGGTGTAGGTAGAAGCATCGCGTAGGCAAAGAATGACAATTTTGCTACCTGCTGGTTTCACAATGCGGAAAAGGGATTAAATAAGAGTAGATTTGTCACTTATTTTCTGCCCTACAACTCCCACATTTATCCCTCCAGGGAAACAACATGTAAGGCCTCATAAGACAAGAGAAGGATGTGCTCCATAACGCACCTGATTCTATGGATCAAGTCAATAGACTAAACAAGTATCACTTATCCCTACTATTCTTCACTGAACAAAATTCCCACCCATCAGTGATATGGCACGTCTCATTTGAAGTTTGAACACATTTGAAGGTTTAACAGAAAACCATAGGCATGTTGTAATACAACTGACATTAAGTAACACGTCTATGGCTGGAACTGAAAATCACAGGCACGTTTATGACATTAAGTAACACGTTTCTAGTTGGAACAACAAATCATGGGCACGTTTTTGTAAAGAGAGCACATTGCTCGTTTATTAACAATGTCACGTTTGTTTGATAACTAGTTTAAATGATTTAAAAATATATAATATTTACTTATGTTTGATAGCTTGATTCGATGAATATGGTTGAGGTTGTGTTTCTCATCTTCTATCTTGAATGGCTGCGGGATCGCTCGATCCCCAAAATTTTTATTTTTAACAGTATTCATTACTCTCTATTACTAAATTTTTAATGTCTTCCCTTTAACATTGTTGTGTTAGATTAACTCCCGAGATATTTGGAGGTTCTTCAATATGTACAAAGAAAGAGAAATTATAGCAAATCCTGGCTACTCCCACTACTAGAAGACCGAGCATAACATTGAGGATTGAGGTGAGTGGGCAGAGGCAAAGAAACACCGAAATACACAGCAAATGGCGATTCTATTGAACACACAGCTGAATGGTTACAATGCTTGATTTTATAGAGGGAGGGGAAACTTCTGGAGCCTCCCGAAACCATCTGGAGTGTCGGTGGAAGATTCTGGAGTGTTTACAAGAGGCTGTGGAAGAACAGTATCGGTGGTTGATCGGTGGTTGGGTAGAATGTTCTGATTTAATGGCGGTAGATAGAAATTACGTATTCCAACACTCCCCCCTAATTTCTACTACTAATTACATTAATATTTACAATGCCCAATGCTTCTCTTAAATAC
>JZKD02S0700047.1:141020-151181 GCA_000966675.3 Picea glauca
TTGATGCCTTGAAACTTGCTCCAATCTTCTCCATCATTTCACTTTTCATGTGAAGTGGGAACATTCTATTGTCTGTCATTTTAATCCTTGCAATCACCAATTTACTAGGAGGAATATCAAATATAGTGCATACATTATTCTCAAAAGAAACTTTTCAACCTTTTTGAGTAAGTTGTCCCACACTTATGAGATTATGCTTCAAACCAAGCACAAAGTAAACATCAGGGATAGTTTTCTTTCCACTATTTGTTATTACATTGATTGCACCTTTTCCCATGACTTCTACAATATTATCATTACCCAATTTAATTTGTGCTTTAACTGATGTATTCAAATCCTCAAACAACCCTTTATTTCCAGTCATATGGTTACTATAGCCACTATCAAGAAACCGAATGTTACTTGCATTTTCTTGAGCTACATCACATGTAATAAACAATATCTTAGAACTACTCTCAGAAAAATGTGCATTCTGCTTTCTCATATATGCTTGTCTCTTTTGGCATTCATTTGCAAAGTGACCATACTTCTTGCAGTAATAACATTAAATATTTGATTTGTCATACCTTTGAGATGCCTGATTGTAATTGCTTTCCCTTGAGTTGAAATTTTGATTTCTCCTTCCTCCTGGGTCTTGCCATTTTCTTTCTTCTCTTTGAAAATGATTTATTCCTCTTCCTCTTCCTCTGAAACTTGTATTTCCTCTTCCTCTGCCTCTGCCAAATGTCATTTGTGTTTTGAATGCATGCTCCAATGAGGTATTTTCATTCATGTTCAACCTGTATTCATAATTTTTCAAGGAGCCAACCAACTCATCCATAGAATATTTAGTTAAATCTTTAGATTCTTCAATTACCACAACAATTGCATCAAATTTTATAGGCAAACTTATTAAAACTTTTTCTACAACCCTCCGATCTACTAGCTCATCACCATTTTGCCTTATTTGATTAACCAACTCCGTAACATGATATGTAAACTGATTTATTGAATCAGAATCTTTCATTTGCAAGTTTTCAAATTCCCTTCTAAGTGCTTGAAGTTTGGCAATTTTTACCTTGCTAGTGCCTTGATAAGATGTCTCTAGAATGTCCCATGATTGCTTGGCTATAGTGGTTGGTTTAATCCTTCCAACAACCGAATCATTCAACGCTTGTCCAATTATCTGCAAAGCTCTTTTACTCTTTTGCCTATTTTCATCAAGCTTTTTCTTTTCATCAACACTCAAAATAGACTCATCTTGTGGTTCAGTATAGCCATTCATTACTATATATGTTAGCTCATATGAATCAAATGCTAATTTCATTCTAAATGCCCAATTATCATAATTTTTTCCATAAAATGTTGGAATCATGAGCTGCTGAAATATGCCTAATGCCATTTTCTTAAAAAAAGTCAAACCCAATTTTATTTTTTTTGTATAATGCCCAGTTATACTTTTTCAATGCACAATTATCCAAGATTACCAATCAGTCCACCCTGATTGTTAAATGGCTCTAAAATTACAGCATTAACTCCAACATGTCACAAATACAGAGAAAAATATACCCGTCTATCTCAATCCCCGAGCTTTGCTAAACCTAAAAAATGGATGTATTTCTGACCTTTACGCACTTGATTTACGGTGGAACGGAATCTTAAATGGATTGAAGGAGCTGAGAGAGGTTACCAGAATAGCCAAACTTGGAGCTGAGCAACACGCCTAGTCTTCTGGCTCTTTCCACCCGCAATTAAATCAATACCCATTGTCACTGCTGCTCTCGAACCCTCGGCTCTCGTGTTCCTCCTAAAGCTGATGGAATCAACTGCGGACTTAATTTCTTCTCTCACGGGACTGTTACAACCCTCAACTCCAATTCTCAAGGACAGCAGGCGATCTCCAATTCTCACGGTCAGCACAACACTCACGGTTTTCTTGGAGGCTGCGACTTTCTCAGCTCTGCAATTTTTTTGCTGCAGAAGCTAACACTCACGACCCTCTCCTCACGGCCTTCACGGCTCTCCTAGAAGCTACGGCTTCCTCTCAAACTCTCACAATAGTTCGCTCACCTCGCTCTGATACCACGATGAGTGGGCAAAGGAAAAGAAACACCGAAATACACAGCAAATGGCGATTCTATTGAACACACAGCTGAATGGTTACAATGCTTGATTTTATAGAGGGAGGGGAAACTTCTGGAGCCTCCCGAAACCATCTGGAGCATCGGTGGAAGATTCTAGAGTGTTTACAAGAGGCTGTGGAAGAACAGTATCGGTGGTTGATCGGTGGTTGAGTAGAATGTTCTGATTTAATGGTGGTAGATAGAAATTACGTATTCCAACATGAGGTATAAGTGGTTCTAAGTAAATGTGTCCCTTCACTGGAAATATCACAGAGAGTAGGTATGTGTGTCCCTTCACTGTAAATGGTATATCATATATAGATATCACTAGTTATATCTTCTACTCTCTATTGAGTGATAAATTTGTTTCCTCGATTCTAATTATTGATTTTGTAATAATCAACGCTATTATTTTCTCATAAATTGAAGTCTGAAGGAGAATATTTGTTTAATAATTGTATTATGGATGTGGTAGGTTGTGTATGAGCATCATCCTCGGCCAAAGCAACTAATAGTTGAGAATGATTTGCCCCTCAAACTTCAAAGTCTTATTGAAGAACGGAAGGATGGAGAGCACTCTGAAGGTCAAGTGCTCGTAAAACAAATGGCAACTGCCTTGTTAAAATCTCTGCACATCAACACTCTTTTGTGATGACATTATTTATGTTGCTTCTCTTATTTCTCAATTCGGAATAAGATGTTCTCTTGTGATATGTAAATTGTATGATTTCATGTCTTTTTGTTTGTGAAAAAAGATAATTAGGTGAGAATTAAAAATGTGGTGCATCATTGTGTTTGTTGTTTATATCCCCTGTAAAAAGAAACATCTTTTGTGAATATTTATAAGGTGTTAATATTGCTTTTCCTTCTGAGCTTAATGTATCAACATCACTGAATTATTCGAGAATCAAGTTCCTATGTGATGTAATTTTTTCATGTAACTTAGATGGTTTTCATGGGCATTTGATTCAAAGGAATTCCTTGTCAATTCAAGACATTGCTTTTGTTTGAGTGTTAAACTATGCACTAATAAAAATATCAAATCCTAGAGACTCAACTATGATTTATAAATAACCAAATTTGTTCCTGTGTGTAATCAGAGTTGATATTGTCTCCCTATTGCACATATATTTGTGTTACATTTTCATACATAATCATCTATGTTTTCATATACATTAATGGTAACCTATAACACACAAACATATAGAAAAAATTCACGTTCATCATTTTAGATATCATGTTTCCAATTATTCTAAATATGATCATTATGTTTATGAGGTTTAATTTAGAGCAACAATGTTGATTATTGTTTTGATCAGAAGGACTAACATGACAAGGTGGGATATCTATAAGGAGTGGGTTAACCCGGGAGCAATCTTCCTTCTCAAGTTACCTTTCCGACAAGTCTTATGGCGGCCCGCTTTTACATTTCTCTGATTGATTTTTTGAGCATCTGGGTTGGTTTAAAATGATGCAAAACCCTTGGAGTGAAGTTCTAAAATGCATGGAACTTTGATCCATGCGAAACTCGGACTACCCCTGAAAATCTGATCGGATTCATGCCCATTTTTTACCTAAAAAGAAGGTTTGTTTGCTCCTAAATTAACCTACTCCTATCTATAAAAAGCGTTGCATTTAATATTATGAGACAAACCAACTAAACGATTATGCATGGAAGATTCTGCAATCTACGTACTACATCCAAGTAAAATAATATTGCATTTAATAGTTATTGGAGTCCATTTCGCATGGCCTCCACTAAAAGCAATTAACAAAAGAAGCCCTCTTACATTGAAGTTTAGAGGCATATGCACATTATATATATATATATATATATAGCGAGAGAAAGCGAAAGTATAGGTTGGTTTTTCTATTAACAACATTGAGTGAAATTTAATTCCTTGTCAATTCAAGCCATTGTTTTCGTCTGAGTGTCTTAGTTAAAACTATGCGCTAATAAAAATATCAAATCCTAAATACTAAACACAGATTTATAAATAACCAAGTTTGTTTCTGTGTAATCAAAGTCGACATTGTATCCTTGTTTTACATATATTCTTGTTACATTTTCATTCATAATCGTATATGTTCGCATATACATTAATGGTAACCTATAATTCACGCCTATAATTCACAAGCCTATAGAATGCACAAGGCATTCACGTTCATCATTTTATATATCATGTTTCCCTTTATTCTAAATATCATAAGTGTGTTTATGACTCTTAATTTAGAGCAATCACAAAAACTAACTTGACAAGACATGATATATGTAAGAGGTGTTGAATTCAATGTTCGTGGGCAACTAAACAATTCTTCATGGAAGATTTTGCATTTTAAAACCAAGATATATGGGCTCTATGGATTACCATATGTTGCATTTAATGGTTATAGGAGTCTATCTTGCATGGTCTTCACTGAAAGCAATTGACACAAGAAACCCTCTTACGTTGAAGTTGAATTTGAGAGGCACATTAGAAGTTGAAGTTGAGAGGCACATGAGAGAGAAGAGTATAGGTGGGTGTTCTATTAACAATATTTATTAAATTTAATGTTATGAAAAATGATTTTTCATTAATCATGGTCATAGGGATTTAAAAGACAAGGGTGACACTTGCATTGTTTGTCGGGAATTATGAACAGATAGATCTAAGACTCAAGTTGCAGACCAATCTAAGATAGTAGAACTTGATTAAGGATATATAGAAAATACATCATATTAATAACTAATGGTCATAGAGATTTAAAAGACAAGGGTGACACCTGCAATGTCCGGCAGGAATTATGAACAGTTAGATTTAAGAATTAAGTTGCAGACTGATCCAAGATAGTAGATTATGATTAAGGATATATAGAAAATCCATCATATTAATAAATGATGGTCATAGGGATTTAAAAGACAAAGGTGACACCTGCAATGTCCGTCATGAATTAAAAATAGTCAGATCTGATACTCTAGCTGCAAACTAATCCAATATAGTAGATTCTGATTTAGGATATATAAAAAATGCATCATATTAATAATTGAAGGCAATGGAATTGGGAATTGTCGACTTGAATGGCAGGGACTAAACTGCATGGCATCACTAGTTAAAGCTATTATGTTGAAACACATGCATAATGATTAGATTTGTTGAAAGCTTTTTAATTGTAATATTAATGTATGGAAGAGTCCTCATTGAGTTAGTTATGTTACTATATACACCTCGAAATCATATGTTGTTCAAAAAAATTTAATTATAATACTAAATACATGATGGTTAATAGAAAATTGAATTTGTTCAAAGCTTTTTAATTGTAATACTAAAGATACGATGGATAATAGAAAATTGAATAAACTATATGTAAATTTAAATAATAAAAAATAAAAATAAATTATAAAAAGAATAAATTAATGATATATAAATTAATCATGTAACAAACAAGATATATATTTTAATATTTTTTTTACAAATTTAACAAATTTTTTCACAAAATTTTGAAATTAGATATTTAATTTAATAAAAAAATTTACAAAATTTTGAAATTAAATATTTAGATCGCTGAAATTCCAATATGAAGTTACTTTAATAATACAAATTTACATTTACCATTTGAAAATTTACAAAATTATATTATTAAAATCAACTTTTTATCAACAAATTTCATTAATGTATCGAGGAAACAAAAGTTGATTATATAATTAGAAATTTCTATTACATAGAACTTTGGAAATATAAAACTAATGTTTATATTCCATGGGTTGTCTTTTTTTTCTCTTTGACTTTACCCAATCGATTGTGACTCTAAATTACTTTAATTCTACATGAACTTAATTAACAAACATAATAAAGGGAGGTTTAGCTACCTTAAAAGGGAACATAAAGCTTCTAGATCATCCCTCTTCATATTTTAAGTATATATAAAAGATTCATTATATCCTTTTTTTTTCCGTTTAAAAATAACACTCTCATTATTTAATTCCAATGTATAAGGCCATTTGTAAACAAAATGGGCAAAATAGGCCAACGTGAATAAACTTTCTTTATTTTTTTATAAAAAATTATCCGTAGGCTCTTCATGAATCCTACTTCATTAGGGAATTACAAATGAATCCTACTTCATGAGGCATTACATCCTTTTAACCACGTACTCGTGAGAAACTCATGAATGTACTAAAATAACTAACCCTTTGCATTTAAAAAATTGATAACTTGTGATTTTGCTTTGCATATTGTGCTAGAAACATGTTTCAAAATGGACCATTACTCGTAAGGAATCAATGTTGCACCTAAATGAAATTTGAATGCAACAATGCATAACATTATGTATAAATTGTTTTAGCATAATATAGTTAAAATCTTATCATTATTATACTTGAGCAAATATAAAAACTCTTTACCCATCATATTCATGTAAATAAATAAAGAAAATTTAGAGAGATTTTATTCTTCACCAAAATGGTAAAACTTTGATTTCTATTGTTTCTTAATGAAATGGGAGAATTGAAACATTCGATATTATTGTGTTGGCTCTTTTTTTTTCCAAGTAAATCTTTGCGAAAAACCCTCCTAGTACTTCGTCGTGATTTATGGATGATAAATGGGGTAAATCGTCGGCCCTGATTACGGAGCCTAACCCCGAGGGAATCAAGAGAGTTGAACACATGACCTCCCTAACTGATCACTTGGGGAGAGATCTCATGTTTGGCTCAAGACCGCTTGAGCTAACCCTTGGGGCTATCATTGTGTTGGCCCATACCATCTAGTGTTAGGAATTTTGTATTTCATCAACTCAATATAATGTGCATCTAAGAGAATGACACCTTTTAACAATCCAATCAAAACTCAATTGAGTCTAGACTCCTAACAACTTCTTGAATGGCAGTTGCATTACTAGTATTTCTCATCCTTTCATTTTTTTCCCAAGAAAAAGATATGTATATTTGTTATCTCAAGAAGAAATCAAAATATACAAATATCGTGCTTTTCAACACTCTAGAGGACAAAGGGCCACTCTTCTTTGACCAAACAAGTGTATTGGCTCTACAAGACAAACTTAAATTCTAACTTTTTCTCTCAAAAACTCGATCTGCATATGATCGCTAACATCTTCCAATCAAAAAATATACCCCCTATAGTTATTCATTATCCCATATCAGGACCACCATAAAAATTTACAATCTTCCAAAAAAAATAAACTTGGCTTCAAATACTAAATCTATCTAAACCATAGAAATAACTAAAATTTATGCAGAAAGAAATTTTCATCCTTTCTACCTCAATAAGCTCCATGGATTGAATCATATTCACCTTTTCTTTAGTCAAGATCACCTCGAATCTCCACTTATTAACACTGCAACAACTTTGAAAGAAATAACAAGATAACAATAAAGTAAATAGATTATAGGATTCATGTTGTGTACATGAACACAAACCTTTTATTATGCAAAAAAAATCATATACATTAGTTATTTTGTATGTGTTATCACATGATTTGTACTTGTGCAAATCCCTCCACAAGATCCCCAAATCTTGCATAACTTTGGAAGAACCTACCACTTTCACCAAAGTAGGGACTTCCCTCATTTTAGTTATGGAAGAGGTCCACCACAAGGGAGGCTTCCCTGGTGACCTCAAGGGATCAAATAGAAAGATATAGCCAAGCCTACCACCCCCTGTCTTGATAACATGTCAGTTAAGTCAAGGTCAAGGAAAGGGATAAAGGATAACAAGATAATTGTTGTACATGTACACTACAATAAACAACTTGCAACATATATAGACAATTATCAAGTTATTGAGTGCAAAAATATCCCTTTAGACATTAGACAAGTAAAAATTGATATGGTTGTTGCAAATTACAGCAGTAAACCAATTATATAATAGCAATAGATAGATTGCAACACCAACAAGTAATAGTGCTAAAAAATACAACAATTAAGCATGAAAAGTAACCATTCATCAAGCATAAAACTATCCAATTGATAAAAGTAATTTATGAACAAGTTAAACCACTTTTAGATGGGTGTATGCAGTAATTTAATCTAGTTTCTAGTGGTTGTAGCAAACTTTTATAACAGCAGCAAGAAATACTTGAAGTTTTCTACAGTTAGGGTTAGTAAAGTTAGTAGGATGTTTGAGAGATTGAGAAGATTGATTTTAACAACTACTTTAGCCACAATAACACTCCTAGATCAGTGTCGTTGTCTTCTAGAGCCTATGGAGTCTCAAATGCATTAAACTTGAAGATTGTTCTAGGTAAAACAAGAGAGGTAGAGTCTAAACCTGAAGGTGCAAGAACGTTTGGGCCTTAGGCTTTAGAGTTTGAGGAAGAAGGTACCTAGGGTGCAAGCACATTTGGGCCTTAGGATTTAGACTTTGAGGAAGAAGGTACCTAGGGTGCAAGCACGTTTGGTCCCTAGGTCTTGTTTTTTCCTTCTTCTAGCTTCACTTGGGTCAAGGATCAAATGTCTAGGGTTAAAACCCTAAAGTTAAATCACTTTTGGGCCCTAGGATTTTAACCCTAGCAAGGACGTTTCGTCACAAAAGGCCAAACATGTGTGATGTCAAGCCTTCCTAGGAAAGGAGGAGGCCTCCAAAGGTCGTGTGGCAGCATCCCATGATGGAGTAAATGTCAATGACATGTCTCCTCACCATGGTCCATCAAACTCTAAAAGATGACGACATCATCAAATGAGGACCAAAGTCCAAGATCCAGGGTGTTGCATCCAAGTTGGAGGGAGATGCATCTCGTCTCTACATGGTGTCTGGTTGTTTGTTGCTACAACATCCCTAATTATGTGAATAATAATGCTTGGGGTAATCTGCCCAGACTATGGGATTTCAGCCCATCTGTGTGCCATCATGACCAAATATTCTCAAACCAATCCCATCTATCCATCGTCCAAGGTTCCAAGGATGTGAAAGTTGATGTCTAAAGGTGGTGAATCACTGGATGATTCACTACTCTACATCAAATGTGCCAAATTCCTACAATAAAGGCACAACGTCCTAGGTGAAAGCCTAGGACATCCCTCAAAGAACCATGTCAGGGCCATCCAAAACAAATCAAAGTATAATACAAGGTAAACCAATATTGTTCATGAGAGATATTAGTCCTTAAAACATGAAAAATAAGTTGTTACTTAAGATATAATCCATGTAAACAATTCACCTCATGAGTATCCCCTTCAAGCATCACAACAACCCAAGACCTTGTATGAGTTGGAAAGTATAAATACGAGAGGGCCTTCATCCAACCCTATTAGGTGTGCCAACCTAGACAAGAAATAAAAGACCCAGGTAGAGAAACAAGTCCCAAGGAAAGAAGGAAAGAAAGAAACCCTTCAAGAGTAAGTGTGAAAGTGATATGAATTAGGGCTTACTTCATGGATTATGGTTTCATTAAATCCATTTCTATGAGTGCCATTGTAGAGGGAGTGATTGCTGCTTGAGATACCCTTTCCTCAGTACTTTTTGCATCATGAACCCCTTAATTTTATTTTGATACTCAGTTATCATTTGCAAGTCCCCTTTATAGGATTCAAGCTTTATTCCTTCATTTTTTGTTGGGCTATAGTCCTTTATAATTGTGCATTAATTTGCATCAAGACAGAGGTGATTACCATTAGAAGGGGTAGAGCTCAAGCTAGCTTGTGGATTTTATGGTGGCCTTTATCATTTATAGCATAGCATATATATATAGCAGCTGCATCAACCTATGTGCCTTCGTCCCTTTCTTCTCATGAGAGAATGGACCATGACCCATTATTGAATTTCAATACACTATGAGAGGCTCCAGGATGGAAAGTGTTAATTATGGTGGAGAATGAAATGTTACCCTTGTGAGGGTTGTTGCGTCGCCAAAGTACCATCTTTTTACCAACCTTTCACTTCACTTTCAATTCACTTTCACTTCACTTTTAACCATATTTCGCTTTCCCATACCCTTACATTAAACCATTTTTCATGATTACATGGGTTTTAGACATATTATTTCCCAATGCATCTATTTTAGTGTTTTTGAGTGAATTTATGATTAAATATTGGAAAAATGACATGTTTACACTTATATATGA
>JZKD02S0700047.1:151231-162379 GCA_000966675.3 Picea glauca
TTGTTCTTGGGAGAATTGAGCTCACTCCAAATAGATCATAGTAGCATTTTCTTCTTGTTCTAATGCTTTGAATAGGTTTATATGCTTTATTGTTTTTATTAGAATTATTTGATGAGCTTAATTGTTGATAGGTTATTTGAAACATTACGAGAAGACCTCTTGTAAGGGAGCTATTGTTTTCATGCCTACAACAACTAAGCCTTTTTAAGTGTATTTATTTTCAATGCATGAGTGTTTACTTGATGATCTTGATTGTTGATAGGTTTTGTGAAACATCATGAGAGGACCTCCTATAAGGGAGCTAGTGTTTTCTTTCCTACAACAACTAAGTCTTATTAAGTGGAATGAAAGAGTTAGGATTTGATTGAATTTTCTTAGATTAGAGTTAGATGCCTAATCCTGCATATATTTTGTTGGCATCATCACAAGCTTACGAGCATCCTTGGTTGATAATTAAATGAAAGAAATTTAAGCAATTGAATTGCCCAACAAGGGCTCCCCAATAGTACCCATTTTCCCTGGGTGGTGACAACACGGGAATAGGACACAAAATTTGACCACTTGTTGATGGGCCAGAATGACCCGTTCAATCAGATGAGGAAAAACGCCTAATGGTAGGTCCCAACTAGACCCACTCTCATTTGGGATAGTGTTTCCAACCATATTTTGGCATGGTTACCAATATAACTAATATGCAAACTAAATATGAATCTGACAACCGAAAGTTCTCAGATGAATTAAAAATAAAAATCCTAACTAACTATTTCTAAGCTAAGATGAATGATTACAGTCCTCAGATGAAGATTCTAATCTACTATAAACTAACCTATCATGATCAGAAGCAAGCTAAAAGACGAGTACAATAGAAGATATGTATTACTTGTAAAGAAGAAATTCATATAGCAAGGAATATTAAGGCTTGAAAAAGTAACCAGTTAGAACCAACATAATTGATTGATAAACCGAATCACAAGGTTGTTGTACTCAAAATGAAGAATCATGGCAATTGTAAATATAAAAACGTTAATTTAGAAGTAATTCATGCATAAATTGAATAATTGCATTCATACACATGGACAAAATCATCTTCATAAATGTCTCTTGTTCTTTATTAATCCGAAAGTAATAATACTAGTCGTCTTTCAAAAGAACCTAAATCCATTTCCATTTTAATTTCATCTCATTTATAGAGGGACTATAGGAGCCCTTCACATTCCTTATCCTCTGAACAATTAGGATCCCGAAGCGACGCTTCAGTTTCCTTTCGCGATTAGGACATTAACATAATTACAACAAAATGATTTCTTTGCAAAAAATTCGGTTACAATGAGATTATCAAGAGGGTTTCGACAATTGCAATTTCACATCTATGAATGCCTTCCAACTTTTGAAGTCTTCGAGTATGGAATCCACTCGATATGGTTTTTTTCTTTCCAAGTCTGCCTCACTTTTTCACCTGGGAAAGATAACTTATGTCCTCTAGCTTTTTTCAAAACATTACACAGAATCCTCTATCAAAGCGATCATTCTGGAGGGATGGATTAGTCTTGTCTCAATAACTCGCGTACTGATTTCGTCGATTGCTTCAATGGATTTTAGGTTGCGATTTATTTTGGTATCCACTTCTTTGACCATCATTTGGGTTGATGAAGCCTTATCGATATCTCTCAGGGGGTCCATCTTGAACTGTAAGAGTAGATTGTATGTCGATCTCCATATCTTTGTGCTTGATGTAGTGATTTGTTCCTGATTTTTTAGGATATCTATAATTGTTTCCATCCCTGCATCCAAGAGTCAGCGATATTTGATCATTTTTTCATCTAAGTACATCGGAAGGGTCTCTAGGAATTCATGTTATGAGTCTTTCCACTCTGTGACTCTGTTGTAAGCTTCTAGGGCTTTCTGATATTTTTCATACATTTTTTTCACTTGTGCGTTCAACTTTGCCTAATCAAGATTGACCATCAGTATTTTGTTAAGCGTACAAAATAACCTCTTCTATGCATCCCAAGGTTCCTCGTTCTTTTCAATGGCCTCCACTTTTATGGTTTCGAGAGCAGTTTTTTAGTTTTGTCCTTCCTCCACAGCTTTCTTCAAGAGATCGTTTTCTAGTTGTATCTTCCCGATTTCATTTTCACCTCTTTCGTTAAAAGTTCTCAATTCAGCCAACTCTCCTTTGAGTCTCATTACCTCTTGGTCATGTGTGATTTTAAGCTTTTCCATCTCACTCACATGAACCTTTTGGGTGAGGGAGGTTGTTTCGTTGATTCTTACTTGTAAATTTTTTCATGGGCCTTGAGTCACCTTTCCATCTCCTCTTCATGGATTTACTTTATTTGTTGGATTTCCTTCTTGTGTTCACTAGCCATAGTTTCCTTAATGGTTTCCAGGGTCGTCTCCAACTCAGTGACCCTGGCTTTTGCAGCATCAGCTGCTCCTGTGACTTCATGGATTGATATTATGTTCACACCAGCAAAATAATTGAGTGTTGAGGCTACTTGTATCGCATTATCCTTAAAATCTGGTCCAACTTTTCATTTGATGCTCCTTTCGAGAACTTCTTGGCTTACGTTGGATTTTCCTCTTTTCCTTTTAGGGGTTCTCTTCTCGATATCTCATGTCTTGTGGCTATAATAGTAATCACCAACGGTGACTACTACTCCTTCAAAGTTGAGTCCTTCATAATTGAGTGATAAAATCCATGGGATGGAGGCTAAGGGAGTGCATTCCTCTATTGAGATGTTAACCAAATCGGTATCAGGGCTTACAGTGATAATTTCATTATCATCTACTAACTTGTTGTCTTGGACATAGGGAATTTCGATCTTATCTTTCTTCTTCTTTTTTTGGGATTTTCATTGTGCGGCTGATGTTGATTGTCCTGTGTTTATTGTTTCTCCTTCACCTGTATTATTTTTCCATGGGGGAATATATTTATTCCACTTTTCTCCAGTGCATCTTGTTTCTCCTCGACTTCCCTCTTCTTCATTTGCTAGTAATTTTCTTCATCTTCTTTGGCTTTTCTCGTCAATTCAACTTCTTTATCCCTCTTTTTCTTCTCTTCCTGATTTAGCTTCTTTTTGTCTTTAAGGAGGAGGGATTTGAATTGTTCTAGCCTCATTGTTTTGTCCTTCTCTTCCTCTTTCCTTAGCTATTGTTGAGAAACATTGGTGGTGAGCCTCTCTACCATTTCTTCAAATGTTAAATCACCTCGGAAGACATCTTCTGAGAACCAGACATCTTCTGAGAACCAGGCCTCGTGCATGATTTGTGGCGCCAACCTGACGACTTTCATATGTTCATACACCACATTTTGAGGGTCATGTGATCTGGGCTCTCTGAGACAGAGGCATAATTCCTTTAGTGTTTCTGATTCCTATTCAGCTTCCTTCTTGTTCTATAAAGAATATGAACCTATGTGGAGGGGGAAAATTGACCAGTACCTTTTGTTCTTTTTTGATAGGTAGGAGGTGGCCCCTTTATCCACAGTTTGGTATGCTACTTCCCTAGCCAATAACTTATCAGGCACATATTTGGGCAGTAGGTGTGGTGGTCTTGTGGCCTCGTAGATCCTAACATAAGTGTAGTATTTTTTCATATACTAGTCCATGATCTCCTTTAATTTTTTGATAGCCCTTGGAGATATACTATGTGGGAAAATACCAAACATGGCCTTGTGCAAGGGGGAAAGGAAATAGTCATATATATCATAAAAATATTCCTTACAGATGACTTCCCACAGTTGTGAATGGTACAAATGGATTGGGCCTTTTATGGGGTCCAGGCCCAACTAAATGTGGGGAATGAATTAGTTGCACACACAACATCGATGAGATAAGAAGACATGTAGAATCCAGGGTTTTTTATACCTTTGGGATCTTGGATATACTTAGAGATGCTGAAAGAAAGGATGCTCACCTAGTTGAATGATTGGCCCTTCTGGACTACTGTGTAAGTCATAGGAAACCACTCCATCCTGAAATGGGTGTTAGTTTCATCACCATAAATTTTTCATATCATGGTATTCATCATTATGTAAGGGCTCTTAAGGTATCATGCCAAGGCATACCTTTCCCCCTTTTTGACTGGCCATTCTTCATCATAAAACCAGTCTTCCATTAGGGTCTTGAAGTCTTCATGTTCAACTCCAAATCTATCTCGGAATGACTCGTCCAGGGATACTGTAGGTTATGGGATCTTATATCTATCTTGGATGTCTTCTGCTTTGAGTGATGTAGTCGGGAGACCTGAAACATTGACTATTAGTCCAATATATTTATATAGATACGCAAAACACCATCTAGTTGCGTCATTGTAAGGAAACATCTCTGGGAGGGTAGCTATTGTATGAATGTCTCTTTTTCAGGTATTCATGTATGTATCGATGCCTAGGTCACTAGACAAGAATATTTCATTATGGAATGCATCCAGATAATCAACATAGTTGAGGTAGTGTTCCATTCCATTGTGGTTGTTCGTGTCAGCGATATTGAACGACTTGGGGATTGAAGTTGGAACAAGTGTTCCAAAAGTTTGGAGTTTTCTCTTTCTGGTCAGCATACGTTACATTTCGCCACCTACACAAAAAGACAAGTCAATAGTTAATAGATTCATTTCAGATATAGAAATACCAATGTTTAAACAATTTGTAGGATACTCACTCAGAAACATGGGGCAATAATTAATCACACCATGAGAACAAAAAATTTTGAACACGATGTTATCTTCCTTAGCGAGAAAGTGGAAAAACCTAGAGTCTTGACGTAGTATAAACACTTCACAAATTCCCTCCAAATCCTAGTGTAATCAATGAATAAGGTGTGATACAGCTTAGACTAGGTCAGGGTAGTACACAGTAAAATAAATGCATTCGTGGGCGCTTGGAATTTATAACTTTTGAGGACCGGGAAGATTGAAAAGGTAGGATCGTCGAACAACTATCATCATCGGAAGTTGATATTGATAAGAGATGTCAATATGAATATGGGGTAAATTTCGACGACGATAACTCATGATTGGGCCACTTAATCTTAATTGCATTGCTTAAGATTTAATTATGACCCCTTTACCATTCATTGATATGAACATTGGGCGCCAACCTTCTCTTTAATGGTGTTGATGAGACTTTGAGGTAATCATGGGGGAAAGGTATTGGATAAGTGTGAAATTGACGGTGGTGAGGTATTCGGTGATGACCAGGTTTGTTCGATCCATGGGATGAGTTGATTTGTAATCATTAGAAATGTAGGATAGTGTCGTCATTGGTGAAAGGTGGAGGTGAAGAGGTATGTGCATTATGACAATTTCGATGACGATAAGATTTCTTCAAAAATGGTCAGTCGATACTAACCTGCCATGTGGAGGTGAGGAGATGGTATTATGTACAGACTGAGGTCTGGGCCCAGTGTGAACAATAACACTAACGTGGAGTCGAGATCCAATTCGGTGATGCTAGTTGGATTATGACAGGGAAAGAAAAAAAGGTGTGTCATCGTCGATAAACTCTGGATGATAGTGGACTCAAAAGTTTGTGCTCTGTTCAAAGGTGACACAACTGCTGCCGACATGAGATAATATTATTTTCCCGCCCATTTTTTTTTTTTTTTTCATAGGCAAATAAATTCTATGATACAAGAGAGGAAATGAGTGTCGTGAGTAAGCAACTAGCTCCAAACAGTGGAACATACCTATGTTCAATGCAAGGAAGTGCATGCGGGGAATGGACACTCGGGGGAATGTTTCCTCTTAGGGTACAAGGTGTCAAGATGCAAAGGATATAAACAAGGCTATGCTTGGCTAGTGATGCAAATTGCTAAGGTAAGAGGCTTATAACGAGAAAGAGGGAACCATAAATAGGCTCAATACTGCAAGAAAGATAATGGAATGCAATTACAAATTAGCTCCAAAGAATGTCCTTTTTTGTAGATTTAGTCCCCTAGGCCCGAAAAAGTATAAAATGATACCCAGGAGAAATCTTCTAGCCAATGTTGACTAGAGTGTTCATTTTTCATAATTAGTTTAGTTGGTCCGAAAAAGGGTTAAACTTACACCAGATATGCATCCTTTCAAATCCATTTAAATAGTGTGAAAGAGACAAGTTCACTCGACAATATTTTCTCTTTTTAGAGAGTCGGAAAAGAGCTTAACTAAGACTCGGGGGTGTTATTATAAGCAGCATATTATGGGGGAGGCCAAGGCTCCCATGAAATACTTCTTTCAAAATCCTGCAACTCACTGGTAGTTGACACAATCTTGGGAGAACCCAAAGCTTGCCAAGATGAGGAGGATAAAATGCTTGCAAAGGATCCTTGAAAAGAAGGAAGTTGAGGCTCTACAAAATCATTCCAATCAAAGGAAACCACCTTAGGACTTGGAGGGAGCATACTCGAAGAGAGTGGAATTCTCCCTTGTTCAAAAGGTGCAGAACTAAAAATGTTAAGGACATGGTCAAAAGATGCATCAGCCCCCAAAAGAAGAGTGGGATTGGCTGAAGATTGCATCGGCAATGTTGCTTCCTTAGACTTGTCACTTTCCAAGAGAAGAGTGGGATCTACAGAAGATTGCATTAGAATGACCATTTTTTCAATAGTTGGTTGAATAGGATGCGAGACAACATGGTCAAGAGATGCATCACTCCCCAAAACAGGAGTGGTGTCGATCGAAGATTGCATCGACATGACCACTGGTTGAACAAGATGCGAGACAACATGGTCAAGAGATGCATCACCACAAAAAACAAGAGTGGTGTCTGCCAAATATTGCATCAACCAAAGAAGGATTAGAAGGTTGGGAAACCAAAGATGACTCAAAATCCGAAGGGCCCCCAGACAAGGACCACACTTCTTGTACCATGGTAGTAGCAGGGCACAAACGAGTTATATGATCTCCTTTGAAAATCCTACAAAGGAACTTGGGCTTACGTCCTATACGTTGAGGCTTCTCGATCAGATGAATTCCCCCAGCATGACTTGCAGTGGTTGGTGACATGCTCCTAGAATGACTTGCAAAGGCTAGTAGAAGATCTCCAACATGACTTGCAGAGGTTGGTGATGAATGCCCAACATGACTAGCAGAGGTTGATGATGAATCCCCAACATGACTAGCAGATCTTGGTGATGTATATACATTGTGACTAGCAGTGACTAGAGTTGTGCCCCCAGCATGGCTTGCAGTGGTTAGTTGTTGGTCCTCAACATGACTTGTAGAGGTTGTTGACATATCTCCAACAAGACGCTACATGTTGTATTTCCATCCCACGTATGTACGCTACCTGTTTTACTATTAGGCCACGTATGCCTCAGAAACTAGGGTTTTCTCAAGTTCTGCAACTCCAAAACTTTTGTCCCTTCAGACTTTCGCTACCTCAGAAAAATCCACCACATTCAACCTCAAAAATACCAAATATAAACCATAACCATTCACTAAACCATAACCATTCACTAAACCATAACATTTCACTAGATATATGTTCAATATAAGTGTATGTGAATGTACTAATGAATGACTCCATGAGGTATATTTATACGAGTGATAGGTAACTCCTCTCCTTACTTTAGGGCTTCTAGGGTTTTCTTGTTAGAACAACTTTACCCCTGTATTCTCCAATTTGTAACCAACTAGGGGTTTCTTGACCACTCTTTAGGGCTTCCAACTTCACAATACCATATCTCCCTAACCGTGAGGAACTACGTGGAGTTACACATATCACCAGAAATGGCACGACAAACACTGTCCATATATGAGTGTATTACCTTCATTTACCCTTTCCTTTATGTCCTTATTTCTCAAACAAATTTGGGTCCCATGACCATACCTATGGGTTTCTTGTAGACTTCTACAAAGTGTCTTCTTCGTGAGGGCCATGCTTAAAGCTATTCCATAAGGGGACCACTTTGGATACTTCTCCAATTACACCCATCACTCTCAAACACACAAATCATGACCAACCATAAAGCAAGCTTGTCCACGTTACTAGGGATTTCAGACTTCTACAAGGGTTGACATCAATCACTAAGGGTTGAAATCACTATCCATGGTCACTCTCCAAGGGTTGACATTAATGACAACCAACTATCCAAACCATCCATCCATTAATCTAGACCAACTATCCAACAATCTCCCCCTTTGGCATTGATGGAAACACCAACATTAATGGCAACACTTATACATGGAAACACTCATCCTCAAACTCTCTTTGTGACCATCACACCTCATCAATGTTTCCCACTCCCCCGCTTTGACATCAATGGAAAAGGGTATCCTTCCCCCTTTGGGGTTTCTCCCCATTACTGAACTATTCATCATCATGACTTTATTTATATCTCACCCTTTGATAAAGGATTAACTCCCCATGTTGATATGTCTCCTCCTGACATTTTTCCTGCTCTAACCAATCATGGGAAAAATAATAGCTCCCCCTGTGGGTATGTCTCCCCCTGTCTGCATGCTACTGATCTTCCTTTATGGATTCTCTCTCTCTCTCTGATGATTTTCCTTCTCTACAAGATGTAGAGCTACCTTTGAAATGTTTCCTTTCCTCTCTTCTAGTACGGTTTATTTTCCATTGGTGCTCCCTCATGTAATTCGCTGACATATATAAAAAGAATTCAAAATTTGATTTCTTCATTTACTTGTCATGTCCACTTGACCATATTGTCAAATGATTTTGTTCTAATGATATAGATTATGTTGACAATTTCTCTTTCCTTGTTCTGATATACCTTTCATTTCTTACATTTTTGCAATCAATTGATTTCACTAATTCCAATTGAAAATACATTGTTATGCATCATTTCTGACCCATGATATATGTACCTTCTAAGAATCTCATGAATCCATCTATGTCCATATGTCAAAAACTGTCCATAACTCTTCTACTCAACTATACACAATGTTGACCCATCTTTCACTGTACTATTCTAACGACTTCACCTGAACATCACATATCAAATGTGTCCACTACAAACCAAACTCTGCATGTCTAGAACAACCTGTATTGAAGATATCTCTTTCTGAAAACAAACATAAACTTCTTCCTGTGTAATTTAAAATTGACACTTGTGTGGGAACAATGCTTTCTCAATCGATCAATCTGTCATTTTGTACTTCTTCTATCTGACTTCTCTGGATCTATCTCTGCAAATACCTCATATTGTTCAAAATATGGTTCATTGATCTGTAGTATCTATAGCATGAAGTCCCCTTGTTCAACATTCATATTTACTAGGAGTCTCCAAGTTGGATGGCTCAGAAAAATACTCGCTCCGATGCGAAGTAATATTTCTATTTGTATGTAGACTCCTCATCTCTCTGAAATATGACTTCTTTCTTTCTGTGAGTGGATTCATCTTGCACTACAATTCTTGAAAGTACAATCTCTTGAACATGTTCTTTATTCTCTCGCTCTTCTTTTCTTTCTCGCACTACTGCAAATCATGTGATCTCTGGGACATGTTCTTTATCCACATGTTCTTCTGGTTTTTCATTTCTTCTCCAAACCTTCATGTTTCTGACATCTTCCTTTTTACTTTTAGATTTATCTTCATCTCATACTATTTCCAATTCTAAGAGTATCTAATCTTCCTTTACATGTTCTTGTTTTATTTTCCAAACCTTCATATATATGATATCAGTGTTCTCTTTCATAGAAGTATCCATCATGCTTCTACAATCACGAGCTATGTGTCCATAGTTATGGCATTTGTAGCATTCAATGTCATGTGGGACCACACAAGCTTTTCTTTCTTCAACATTTCTTCCACGAGCCCTGCAATCTGGAACCTTATGTCCAAAGTTAGTACAATAAAAAAAATGACCATAAAATAAATTTACATACCTGGAAGTGAATGATCTTTTTTGTGGTGTAATCCTTCTAAATTCCTGCCTTGGTTGATCATGATCCTTTCCTTTGAGTAATTCTACATAAATCTTACTCTTTTCTTCATTTTTCTTTTCTGGTTCCCTGAAATGCTTCTCTTCATTCTCTAGCATTGATGTGGATGTTTCTGTCTTTTCAACATTCTTGTTGAGCTTGATGATTTTACTTCCCAATGTGACAACTTCTTCTTCAAGCTTCTCAACCTCTTCTTCTTTCTTCATCATCCGACTCTTTGTGACTTCTTCTATCTTATATTCTTCTTCAAGTTGTATTTTCAAGGAAATAATTTCCTTTTCAAGTCTTCTCTCTTCTTGACCAAATTTCGATTCAAGCCGATTTAAGTCCTCAGTTCTTTCGTTAAGATGATCTGTCAATATATTTTCTCTCTTTTCAGCTTCCTTTCTTTTTTTTTCCAAACATTACTTCTCTTTTATTTATTCCTTTCTCATTACTTCTATTTCAGCTTCCAAACACTACTTATCTTCCATCTAACTTTTGTATGTTTCTTCAATCTTTCTGGCTTCTTCTAGTTGAGCTCTTAAGTTCTCGATGATTTGCTGGGATTTTTCGAAACTTTGAGCACTTTCCTTTTGCTTCATAAATTCTATCTTGAGTGACTTGTTTTCTTCTCTTTCTTTCTTTAGCTCATTTAAAGCACTAATTAGGTCTTCCTTTTCAATCTCAATATTGTCTTATGTTTCATCATTTTCAATTTTCAAGTAAGGGCATTCAATTTCAAGATGTATGTGTTTTTCACAATTAAAGCAAAAGAACTCGCCTATGTTGGATTATGACACTTCACACTCTTCTTCTTATGAATTTTTCTGACATGATGAGCCTATTTCTTCATGTTTTGTACCTGTGAATTATTTAGAAAATTATTACTCTGTGATGGGAGAAAAATAGATATCATGTAGCTTATCCCAAAGTTCTTTAGTTGATGAACATTTTCCAACCTTTTCTCTTACTAGATCGGGTAATCCTTCCCAGATGAAATTCATAGATATTTTGTTATTCTTCTTCCATTCCTTCTTGGTTGTAGTCTTTTCTTTCTTTGTATCATTATATCCTGTCACGGCTGAATACCAAATATCACTTCCATGTGCCTCTAAAAATACCTTCATCCTGCAACTCCACAATTCATACTTCAGACCCTTCTAACCATTGAACATTGGTGCTCCATTCATATTGTACTCCATGATCTACCTTCCAATGGTTAAATTGTTTCTTTGAAGGAACCTTCTCTTATACCAATTGTTGGAATACTAAGA
>JZKD02S0700047.1:162388-181333 GCA_000966675.3 Picea glauca
GGGGGGTGTATCAGTATGAGCTATTTATACCACTTTTAATCACAATATGTATTTTTTCACTTTATCAACGATGTTCAACAGTATATCATCAATGTATCATCTATGATTGCATTCAATATATCATGAGCATATAATCATAAGAAACATCACATCAACAAAATCACATCAAATACACAATACACCAGTATTTATGTGGAAACCCAAATGGGACAAAACCACAGAATTATTTATTATATGTATCAAGAATTCATTCATAGGAAGCACCAATTTCCAAATTCTTCAGGTGCAACTGGAAGGAGGATACAACCCCCTATTCTTAGGCTCCAACCTGAAGGAATATACAACTCCCTGAATTCTTTGGCTCCAACTAGAGGGAGGGTACAACCCCCTAGGTTCTTCGTCTACAACCGGAAGGTGGCTACAACAACCTAGTTCTCAGGCTCCAACCTGAAGGAATCTCCAACTCCATGATCTTCTGGATACAACCCCCTATGTTCTTTGGATACAACCAGAAGGTGGCTACAACCACCTATCCTTGCCCAACCTACCACCCTGAAATATAAGTTTCAAATTATGAAACCACTGCCACATTGTCACTGTGAGATATATCAATGTAAACATGTACCAACATGTACCAACAACCTGTAACCAACCTGTGCCAAAATCATGTAATCAATCCTATACTAGAAGTCAACCTGTACCAAAAAATACCAATAGGTACATGACATGTATATACTGTAGCTCATGTACGTATGTGCCCTATCTATACCGCAGCCAGTGTATGTACGTGACTTGTCTATACTGCAGCTTGCATACACCCTTTGAGAACTAGGGTTTTCACCTTTCTGAACTCTGACTCTTTGTTTTTTCTATTACTATCATTTTCACTGCCACTGTCATTGATACTTTCATTGTCATTGCTACTCAACCAAATCCTATCACATGGATCATATACCAAAGACACCTCTTAACTAGATGTCCAACAACCACATGCCTCAACTAAGCATGATCCAACATCACCACATACCATCACAAGATATGTGTCTCAACCATGTACCAACCTATACCATGCATCAAACTATACCACAACCATACATCAACCTGTACCATCAACCATGTACATGTACCATATACTATACCATGTTCCAACCATGTACATCAACCATGCACATCAATACTTGTACCTTATACCATACCATGTGCCAACCATGCAATGTATCTCATATACCACATCAAGCATCAAACTTATACAATACCATGTGTCGTAAGATATGTTGAACAATTAATACCAAGAGTCTATCTCAACCAAGTACCATCACCACTAAGAGATGTCTCCTATGCATGTACTACCATATACCAAGTGTATATCTCAATAATGTATCAATATCAATGGTAGACCACTAACACAACAACCATACACCTTGTACTAATAAACCAAGAAGTGTATCAGCCATGTATCTCACCCAACATGTACCATATACCATGAAAATTCCTCTAGTCATATGTCTCAAGCATACTCCTCAATATCACAAAGATGTAGTCTCATAACACAATATGACAAGCCTCGAGTATATGTCAATACCACAAATATGTGCCTCTAACAATGAACCATAACAACCATATACTAAGTACCAAGATTGTGTCTCAAGAATATAACAATATTACCTCAACCATGTACAACCTATGTCATATACCATACCATTAACCATATGCAGATCTGTACCATGTCATCAATGAAGCATCTCTAACACCTTATGCATGCCCCTCATGCATACATCACCATACAGTATGAATGTCCCTCAACCATGTACAAGTAACCATAAGATGTATACTATGACAACCATATCAGTATTGTACAATGCATAGGAGTGTTTCTCACTCAGCCAACCAACCAACATAAACCATATCCAAATATCACAAAAACCATACCAAGAATGCCTCCATCATTCATCATACCATAAGCAAAAGTAACCATCAAAATAAGCATGTAACCATACCATAACTTTTATAGTTGATTTGAACCTGTAGAATGATGACCTGGGAACTTGCTTCAAACTTCAGGGACCTGGTACTAACATCTACTCAATTTTTTCATGATATTTTCACATGTACGCTACCTATTGTATTGTCAACCCACGTATGTACGCTACCTATTGTATTGTCAGCCCACATACGCCTCAGAAAATAGGGTTTTCTCAAGTTCTGCAACTCTGAAACTTTCATCCCTTCAGACTTTCGCTACCTCGGAAAAATGTTTCCACATTCAACCTCAAAAATACCAAAGATAAACCATAACCATTCACTAAACCATAACAATTCACTAGATAAATGTTCAATATAAGTATATGTGAATGTAATAATGAATGACTCCATGAGGTATATTTATACAAGTGATAGGTAAATCCCCTCCTTACTTTAGGGATTCTACGGTTTTCTTGTTACAACAACTTTACCCCTTTATTCACCAACTTGTAACCAACTAGGGGTTTCTTGACCACTCTTTGGGGCTTCCAACTTCGCAAGACCATATCTCCCTAGCCGTGAGGAACTACGTGACGTTCCACATATCATTAGGAATGGCATGAAAAACACTATCCATATATGAGTGTATCACCTTCATTTACCTTTCCTTTATGTCCTTATTCCACAAACAAACTTGGGTCGCGTGACCACACCTATGGGTTTCTTGTAGACTTCTACAAAGTGTCTTCTCATGAGGGCCATGCTTAAAGCGACGCCATAAGGGCGGCACTTTGGATACTTCTCCAAATACACCCATCACTCTCAACCATACAAATGATGACCAACCATACAGTAAGATTGTCCACATTAATAGGGCTTCTGGAATTCTCCAAGGGTTGACATCACTATCCATGGTCACTCTCCAAGGGTTGAAATCAATGAAAACCAACTATCCAAACCATCTTTCCATCAATATAGACCAACTTTCCAACAATTATTTTCCACTTGATCACTTGATGGGAATCATCTAGAGGTCAGTTGTCTGAAACATTGAATTATACTACTTTTCCCTTGAGTTTGCAGTACCTTTTTTCCTAGTCATTGGTTGTCCCTTGACATCCTGTGACCAATATTTTTTGTCGCTACTTGTAATATTTCAAAGGGATACCAATCACTCCCTGCAAGAATGAAAAGCATGGTTGGGTCTGTTACTCCCTATTTAGGATTAGTTTCCATGAGATGAGATTAAACCTCGGATTTTTCGTGGTTCGATCTCGAGAAGCTTGGTATATTGGGAATATAGATCCTATCTAGATTAACATTTTATATTATCTCTATTATCCTATATATTGATGGTATCTCATGGGAAAAGGGGAGATAAAGGAGAAAGCAAACTTATACTGGCGATTTGATTGCAGATCTTGGACAAGGAACTTTGGAAAGGACTCCATCAACTTCCTTGATTTTAAGTTGTAAACCATTTGTTTCATCAATAGAAGATGTACAAGTTTTTCCCCCTTACTTGATTGTATGTAATTGTTATAATCTTTGTAGGGAATTGATAATCTTATGTTATGTCACTAGATCTATTATCCATTTATACATGATTTGTTTGATCTTGTGAAAGGTTTCTTTGTGTCTCTATATGTGCAGATCCGTGTTGGTAAGAGAAAAGGGAATATTCGAGAAAGCTAACAGCTAAGGAGCGTGCAGGGACAACTGTAATATCATCAGGAAAACCTTTCATTCCATCAACTCATAGATTCCTTTCATGTATAATTTAGATCTAGGAAGATCTATTGCTTGCATCTCTATTATGTATTAGGTATAGGAAGAGCCTAAGGGAGGTAACTTGTATAGGGTAAAATTATCCTACAACACTAGCCTAGACAATTTTTCCACACAATATGTCAAATGTCAAAATATAAGTGGGGCCAACCCCTCATTTAACCTTTACAAAAATGCTAAAATGAAAAAATACATCATAAAAGGCCACACGTGTGTAATGTCAAGCCTTCCTAGCCAAGGAGGAGGCCCTCAAAGGACATGTTGCAGCATCCCATGATGGATTAAATGTCAATGATGTGTCTTCTCACCATGGTATTTCCAAATCATCACAGGTGCCCCAAAAATCCATCAACTCTAGTACCATCAAACCCTAAAATATGACGTCATCATCAAATGAAAGTCAACGTATAGGATCCAGGGTGTTGCGTCTAGGATGGAGGGAGTTTCATTGCATCTTTGCATGGTGTATGGTTGCCTACTACTGTAGCATTCGTGATCCAGTGAATAATAATCCCTATGTTACTCTTCCCATCCTGTGGGATTTCATCCCATATGTGTGCCATCATGACCAAATCTACTCAAACCAAGCCCATCTATCCATCATCCAAGGTTCCAAGGATGTGAGAGATGATGTCTGAAGATGGTGAGTCACCAGATGACTCACTGCTCTACATCACATGTGATAAAGTCCTCCAATAAAGTAACAACGTCCTAATTGAAATCCTAGGACATCCCTCAAAGAACCATGTTAGGGCCATCCAAAACAAATCAAAGTATAAGACATGGTAAACCATTGTTCATAAGAAATATTAATCCATCAAACACGTAAAGTAAGTTGTTGCTTAAGATATAATCCATGTACACAATTCACCTCAATATCCCTTTCAAGCATCACACCATCCTAGGACATCATGTGAATTGGCAAGTTTAAATATATGAGGGACTTGATCCAACCCTATTAGGTGTGCCAACCTAGACAGTGGATAAAATACCCAGGTATAGGGACATGTCTCGAGGGAAGCAGGAAAGAAAGAAACCCTTCAAGAGTAAGTGTGAGAGTGATATGAATTAGGACTTACTTCATGGCTTATGGTGCCATTAAATTCATTACTATGAGCACCTTTGTAGAGAAATCGCTTGCTTCTTGAGATACCCTTTCCTCGGTACTTTTTCATTTTGAACCCCTTAATTGTATTTTGATACCCCAGTTATCATTTGCAAGTCCCCTTTACAAGTTTCAAGTTGTATTCCTTCATTTTTTGTTGGGCTATAGTCCTTTATAATTTTGCATCCATTCTCATCAGGACAAGGGACATTACCATTAGAGGGGGTAGAGCTCAATCTAGCCTATGGATTTTATGGTGGCCTTTATCATTTATAGCATAACGTATATATATAGTAGTTACATCAACCTATATGCCTTCAGCCCCTTCTTCTCATGAGAGAATGTATCATGAAGCATTACCAAGGTTTAGTACACTATGAGAGGCTCCAGGATGGAAAGTGTTAAGTATGGTGGAGAATGGAACGTTACCCTTGTGAGGGCCCCCCGGTAGTACCCCTTTTCCTTGGGTAGTGACAACAAGGGACTAGGGCATAGAAGTTAACCACCAAGGTGAAACAAGGAAACAAACACAATTTCTCAATCTAATGATCCATTATCTAGCTTCAACCAAAGATCCTCATCCACATGCCCAACAAATTAAGCACAACACTTCACATGAAAGAAGGATTAGCATACCTCATGGTGATGTTGGCTTACGATCTCCCATACATTGGGTTGTCTGGATGTGATGAACCTTGTTTGATATGTGGTTTTAGAGTCTAATGAGGGGGAATGATAGGATGTAATATGTGGACATGTTGATCATCATAATGGTTGGGATCATTATCTCCATTGTGATCCATGAGACATGATCTTCTCTAGTTACCCCTAAGCATGAGGGATAATAATATGCAAAATCATTTTTTTTTGTAATAATGTTTTGATCTTCAATCCTTTAATATTTATACAAAACCATATACATTAAACAAGTCCTTGAGTACATTATTAATTACACAAATAAGAGATTAAGTATTTATGAAAGTTGGGCCATAAGTTAAGTCTTATTCTCTCTTTTTTATAAATAAGGATTTCCCCTTCTTATAAACAAACATAGATATTAATCAATCTAAATAAGGATTTCCCCTTTTTATGAGAAAACATAAATAGTAATCAATCTAATCATACTAGTCTTCTTTAATACATTTTGGAGAACTCTTCCTCCATTATTTAGATTTTTAAGTGTAATCCACTCTTCATGTTCCCTTGGTATTTTATTATTTTTGTGAATAAAATTCTAATCACTTATATTAATACAAAGTGTTGTACATGCATTTTATGTAAGGTTGTGAAAGTAGCCTCCACAATCACAAAGTTGATATTCAAAATTCTTTATTAACTACTAATGTTGACACACAAGGCCAAAATAAATGTTATTGTTAATATTACACAAACTAATAAAGTATATAACAAATGAAAAATCACATAAAGTATCTAGGCTAGTTCTCCAACATAGAGCATCATATCAAGAAGCAAATGGAATAACACTTGCATCAGGAAAATCATTTCTATCATTAAAATTCAACCAACATCCATTAGTTTGGGCTGGAGATCAACCTAGACTGGGTCCCATTTGTCTTTTCATTTTTTATTTGAGCATAACTCCTCTCACGTTTATTATTGTTGTTTTAGTTCATATCTACATTTTGCAATAATAGTTTTTCAATTTTCATCGAGACATGTTCCATATGGTATCATAGCTAGTTTCATGTATATATGATAGAAAAAACTCCATGTGTGCGCCAAGCACAACTTTTTATTTGAGAGTGTAACCAAGGTGAATGTAATACCCAATTTTGACTCCTTAGAATGTATTAGATCATATTATCAATCAATTGTAGATGCATGATTATTATGGTAGGTGTTGATACATGTAAGTGTAAATAAATGACTCCATAATGCAAATGTTGTACACATGTTTTCCTAGATTCCTAGTGCAGAGCTCAAGGCCAAGGATCAACTAGAGAATAACTATGCATATAGACATTGTAAATATATTTTTTATGTACCATGTAATAGAGATATCATAATGCACTTTATTCTATATAAAAACATATTGTTGGAATATAATACATAATGGACCAAGATGGTTGTGAGGAGCATAAGAGAGCTATGAGCATGCAAGAGCATAAGATGAAGGGGTGCACATGGAAAGAAAAGAAAAAAATATAATTTATTTCCAAGTGTCACCCTAAGAACTCACATTTTAATTATCATGTTCCTTAAATGAAGCTCACCATCACATTTGACTTAGAAATCCAAATATAAATGCATGGAGATCTTGGTGAAGGAAAGTATACCGCATATAAATAAGGAGTTTGGGAAAGGTACTTTGTAAGGGAAGAGTGTCATCATTTGTGTAAATACAAAGTTATTTCATTCCATTTTCCAATTGTTATGCACGAAATACCCAAATATCATAAAAATAGAAAGAGAAGTAACTCCACACCTTGAAAATTAGAAAAAGGAATCAATAAGAAGCCTCTTCAAGGGGGCAACCTACTTTTACAATATAAAAAAATATACAATATGAGATTATCTCTAAAACTATGTCTTCTTGGTATGTAGGAGACAAATGGTACAATTACAATTAAAGGGTCTAGCTAACCATTAAAGGACCTAGCTGACCAATAAGGACAACACTAATATAACAATAGAAATGTAATAACACAATATCTAGAGCTTAACATGCCCTCCACTTCAAACAAGTGTTACCCTCAACACTTTATTAAATGTGGATGTTTCTACAAGAAGAACTCATCTTTCCATGTTTCCTCTTCTAGTGGTAGGTTCATCCACTTGAAGAGGTACTCAATAATTGATCGATTTCAAGTTACTTGATCTATGTTTCAAGGATTATTTCTAGTTCTAGTATGATTTTCCCTTTATTAATCTCTAGTAAAATAGTTTGAACTGAGATCTTATCACTAATTACCTTCTTTAAGAAAGAAATATGGAAGACTAGATATGCACATGAAGATGGAGTCAACTCCAATTTGTAAGCCATACTTTGAATCCTTTGCAACACCTTATAGGGACACTTGTAATTGGGTGTTAATTTATTGTTCATTTTTTGTTTCTTGAGGGACATCTATTTGTATGGTTGTAGCATTAGAAATACCCAATCCCCTACTTCAAATTCCCATTCGCTACAATGTTGATCTACTTGTTGTTTCATCATGTTTTGTGTTAATCCAGGTTGTCCTTCAATAGTTAGAGAACCTCATCCTAGTGATCTATGTGGTCCTCCACTACTTGAACCTTCACTTTTCCTCTCAAGGGTGGTTTGATAGATGGTGGATGATAGCCATAAAGTTCCATAAATTGGGACATTTTTTATGAAGTATGGAACGACATGTTGTACCACCATTCTTCCAAGGGTAACCACTTGGCCCATTGTGTTTGTTTACCATATGCAAAGCAACAAAGATGCCCTTTTAGAAATTTATTCACAATCTTAGTTTACCCATCAGATTAAGGATGGTAAGATGAGTTGTGAGCCAATGGAGTACCCAAACAAGAAAATAATTTAGTCCAAAATTTACTAGTGAAAAGTGGATCTCTATTACTTACAATCATATTTGTGATTCCATGTACCTTCTGATCTATTTCCATGAATTTTTTAGCTATTGTACTTTCTTTAAAAGGATGAGAAAGAGAGAAAAATTGGGCATACTTTGTGAGTCAATCCACCATTGCCATGATGGCATTATTTCTTTTGTACTTTGGTAGACTTGTAATAAAATGCATTGAGACCTCTTCCCAACATTGAATTGGTATGGTTAATGGTTGTAGAAGGCTTGAGGTCTTGATTTCCTCTCCCTTATTCTGTTGGTAAAACAAACATTTGAGCACACAATTTTGAGCATTAGTTTTAAGACCTTCCTAGAAAAAATACGTCTTGATCTTGTGGTGAGTTTTCAGGAACCATGAATGTCCTTCTATAGGAGAAGTGTGCAATTCAAAAACGACCTTATGTTTGAGTTGGGAATTCTTACATAAATATAGGTGATTCTGATACCACAATGAATCATTCTTCTACATAAATTTATCTAATGCACTCAAGTCCTCTTGTATTTTTTGAATAATCTTTCATACCTTCTGATATTGCTTCCATTCTATCCTTTCTTCTTCCACCCAGTCAAATTTTGGAATGGAATAGCACAAACAAATCCCTTTATGTCTTCTTCTTTCCTTGAAAGTGCATCAACCACCACATTGTGTTTTCCTTTTTGTACATAATTTCAAAGTCATAACCTAGCATCTTTGTCACCCATTTTTGTTTCTCTTTAGAAGATAATCATTGTTCCAAGAAGTGCTTCATAATATCATGATCTATTTTTACCTTAAAGTGTATTTCTATTAGGTAAGGGTGTCATTTCTTAATTGCACAAAGTATGTCCAACATTTCCTTTTCATAAATGGGTTTGAGTAAGTTATTTCCTTTAATATGGATACTTTCGAAGACAAGGGGCCTTCTTTATTTCATTAAAACTACACCAATTCCATGCCCTGAGGCATTACACTCCACAATAAAGGTTTTTTTGAAGTCAGGGTTGACTAGGACAGGATTTGTACACATAGCCTCCTTAAGTTTTTCAAAATATTTGGTTAATTGCTTCTTGAGTCCAAGAAACGGCCTTCTTTTTCAATAACATTGTTAGAGGTGCTGCTATTTGATCATAATTCTTGACAAACTTGCGGTAATATCTTGTCAATCCTAAGAATCTTATAATATTCTTCAAGGTTTTGGGAATTGGTCATTCCATCATAGATTTAATTTTGTTCGGGTCCACTTTAATGCCTTCATGAGATGCAATATCTCCTAAATATTCCACTTCCTGAACCCCAAAGGCACACTTGAAAGGCTTATCATATAGTTGTTTCTCCTCCAATAGTTTTAAGACCTTGTCAACATGTTGTAAATGCTCTTCCCAAGATTTGTTGAAGATTAGTATATCATCAAAAAATACTAACACAAATTTTATAAGGAAGGATTTGAAAATAAAATTCATCAAGCTTTGAAATGTGGAAGGTCATTAGTAAGGCCAAATGACATCACCAAAAACACATAATGACCTTCATTTGTTCTAAAGGTTTTTTTCAAGATGTCTTCTTGCCTCATTCTAATTTGATGATATATAGAATGGACATCCAACCTGGTAAATAAAAATGTTCCTTGCAATTCATCTAATAATTCATCAATGATAGGAATAGGAAGCTTATTTGTAATGGTTGTCTTCTTGAGCTCTCTATAATTTGGACACATATGCCATAAACCTTTTTTTTTTGTAAGCCATCACCACTGGTGAAGAGAAATCTCTTTGGATAAGTTGAATGACGCATGTTATCGCACAAATAGTCGCTTGGGCAAAACAAACCACAAGCATCACTAGTGTGACACAACTGGGAGTAAGAACTATTGTCGCCTTAGCAATTACTCCCCTTATTTTAGTGATGAATGATTTCACCACAAGGGAGGCTTCTTGGGTGACCTCAAGGGAAAAGAGAATGAAGATCAAGGGGGGGGTTGAATATCCATGTTTTGGTCACTATATGAAGAGGTATAGAGCTTGAAGATAAATGTCTTGGGAGAACATATGAGTTGAGCTTTGAAAAGTACATGCAAAACCAATGTTAGAACAACTATCCCAAGATCTAATATCATGTAAAGTAGCCTCAACACACTAGGGAAAACAACAAGAAATATTGTTGTCCTAAAAATTGCAATAGACTAAAGATTGTGTCAACAAGAAAAAATAATAACAGCTGTAAGAAATTACCGTCAAAATCACCAACAAATGATAGCAAATGAAAGCTTATGAATAGTAGACAATATTCCAATGTTTGAACCATAACTTTGACAGTACAAATGGGTTGTAAATAAATGTTATCAGCAAAATGTAATCATCCCTAGATGGTTATAGGAAACATTTTCTACAACAGTAAGAATTCACCACGGAAATTAGAAAATAAGAATGCCAATTTGTAGCCCTTGATTAGTAGATCACTTTGAAATATTCAAGAACAAAATTCTGCGGTGAATTAGTTTGTAAACAAAAGTAAGAGGGAGGGTTTGTTGCAGCCATAATGGCTATAAATTAAGAGTTATTACAACCATAAGAAAATATTCAAGAACTCAAGAATTATTAGCAAGAAATGATAGCTTAAAGCATGAACAATTCATCAAAAACTCAAAGGATTTCAAGAGAGCATTAATCATGTTTTCCAATGTACTAGTGCCTTATCTATTGGGAAAATGGAGTCGCAACATTAACAAGTAATTTAGGATGGCAAAGGAAAATATACTTGAACCTTGAACCCAAACCCAATAAAATATGCTTGAACCTTGAACCGAAACCCTTATGAGCCCAATCCATCAAATTTACAAGTCACCTAGCTCAACATATTAATGGGAAACTAGTTTTTAAACCCTAAGGGGATAGACCGTCCTAACTCCTAGTTTTAAAACCCTAGTTTTAATGTCCCCAACTAGGCTAGGTGGGAATATTATGTTTTATGTCCCAAAATTGTTATGTATTCTTATGTGAATGTGTCAAACAATTGTATAATGGTGTTGTAAACTTATTACAAACAATTTGCTCAAATAGGAATATTGTCAAACATATTGCATGCATCCATTACATAGAAAATAGAGTAGATAACCATGTCATGTTATTATGGATGGAAACTCCCAAAATAAATACAATGATATCTAATGGTTGTAATAACAGTTGTAGAATACTCGTAAGAACACAAATCTAATGGTTTCGAGGAAGCTACAAAATCTACTACATAAACAATACAAGAAAACATGGAATGATGCCAATCTATGATGTCCACTGATCCAAGGCTCTCCAATCCCTCCACTGCTCTGCTCCAGTAATGTTCACCCTGTAAGAAAACCTACAAACTCTTTTGAAACCCTTGCAAAACCGATCCGGTGAACTATTGCAATCGCTGATTTGTAGAGATCCTCGCGGGACAACTGTGGGATGTCTAGCAGAGCCTCGTGGGACAATCTGTGTTCAACCTGTGGGGGTGTATCCTTCCCTAGTTACACGAAACCCTCCTATCACCTACATATCTAACCATCGACCTCCTCTGAAAAAATGTCGCAAATACCCTACACAAGACAATATGCCTCCAAACTCTCTTCTAGATGAAACCAAACACCACAATGAACTCAAATGAGGACTCCAGATGAATCCTCCTCTTTGTCTATCTAGTGTGGATATTGCACCACCAAAACTAAACTGAGATGGAATGTTTTTTCAAAACCCTAATGAAACAATGGCTCTAATATCACTCCAAAATGAGAGATCAAACCATAACGCTAAAGAAAAGAGTTACCCCTCTATTTATCCTTCCTTCGTCCTTCTAGATATTTCCCCTTTTTTACCAAATCAAACCTTCACTTTATTTTCCCTCCAATTTCATTCAAATATAATTATTTATTTTATTTAATGTCACTTTTAGAATTTGTCATTTTTTTTAACTTGGTGACACCAAATAGACCTCCTTGAATCCCTTTTTCCTTGTTGACTATAGCCTACAAGAGTCGTATAGGCTATTGATTCATCCTCTGTCATGATCAATTGGAAGGGGACATTACAGTCCTCCCTTCCCAAGATTGTTTGTCCTTAAGCAACTCTATATCGGGGTGTTGTAAGATCTTCTCTCCTTCCCAAGTAGAATCTTCTACGAGAAAACCTCTCCATACAACCAAGTAATCTCGAATTATTATACTCCTCAGCCTATATTCCTTGACATCAACAATCCTCTCAGGAGCTAGGACCAACTTCCCTTACTCATCTAGTGGAGGAAGATTTGTCGAAGCGGTGACCTGTTTTCCCAATGACTTCTTGAGGTAGGATACGTGGAAGGTGTTGTGGATCGTCATACCCTCTGGTAACTCCATATCGTATGCTACTTCCCAAACTCTTCTTCAACGACGATTATTTGTAAGACTACAACTTGACGAAGACTAGATATCCAACCTCAAAGTTTCATTCTACTACGTGCCTATCAGCATACATCTTTTGTTGATTCTGACTGGCCTGCAAATTCTCCTTCAGGAATCTCAAGATGTCCTGACTTTCCTACAACCAGTCTTTGGTCTTGGGAGATCGGCTCTCTTCAAACACCAAATACATAAAAGATGGAGCATCATAGTCATACAATTCCCTGAATGGGCTCATCTTGATGGACATGTGATGAGTGGTGTTGTAGCAATGATTTACAAGATGCAACCACTTTATCCATGCCTATTGCTACCCTGACACACAGTTCCTTAGGTACCCCTCGATTCATATAGTATGTCTTTCTGTCTGGGGATGATAGCTAGTACTAGGTGTCAACTTTGTCCCGGATAACCTGAACAAATCCTGCCAAAAATCACTAAGAACCTGCTATCTCGGTCACTGACTATGTTTCTCGGAAGACCGTGGAGTCTGAACACCTCCCTAAAGAATATATCTGCTACCTGAGATATGTTGTACTCTGTAGGAATGGAAAATAAGTGTGCATATTTAGTCAATCTGTCCACTACCACGTAGATACAATCCATGCCCTGGACCTTTGGCAATCTTGTGATGAAGTCCATGGAAATTATATCCCACTTCTACTCCTGAATCGGCAATGGATGAAGAAGTCATGTAGGATGTGTGAACTCTGAATTGTTCTACTAGAAAATATTGCACTCCCTCACATGACGAAGTACATCCCCTTTGATACCCTTCCATGAGAATCTCTCCCTCACCTGCCTATAGGTCTTCAGATACCCCCGGTTCCCTGCCAATGGTGCATCATGTACTTCCCTCAAAATCTTATCCTTGAGTGTGGACTCAAGGATAATATAGATCCTATATTTGTAGTAGATGATGTCATCCACTAACTTGTACCTATCATCCTAAATACTTCCCTCCATTAGCTCATAAGAGAAGGTATCCTTGGAGTATTCAACCAAGATAATGGACTTCCATTCTGCTGAGATCTTTGTCATGGAAAGGATACAGGTCTCCTGGATAAGGTGTCAGCAACTATATTCTTCTTCCCCTTTACATACTCAATGTCAAAATCATATTCTTGCACCTTACTCACCCATTTCTGCTACCTCTCATTCAAGTCTCGTTGCTCCAAGAAATATCGCAAGTTGTTGTGGTCAACCCTAACCACAAAGTGTCCTCCTATCAAGTACTATATGAATTTGGCCAATGCATGCATGATGGCCAACATCTCCTTATCATAAATTAGATAGAGATTCTCGGGCTCCCTTATATTTATTCTCTCAAAATTTATCGAGTGTCGGTTCTGCATCAATACTACTCCTATCCCCTCACTGGATGCATCACACTCCAAGACAAAAGGCTACGTGAAATCTGGGAGTGATAATATTGGTCAAGTTCTCATCACCCTCTTCTCTATCGAATGCTACCTATGTGTCCTCTTACCATCAGAACGCCCTCTTCTTGGTGAGGTTTGTCAATTGCACAGCCAATTGTGAAAAACCTTTCAAAAAGCGCATGTAATAGTTGCATATCCTAAATAATCCTCACAGATATGTGAGTGTCCTGGGGATGGGCCAATCTAAGATGGTATGGATCTTCTCTTGATGTTCCTTTACTCCCTCAAGACCAATTACTTGCCCTGGATAGAGGATCTATGTCAACCCAAACTCACACTTTTACTCTTTGGAAAAAAGTGACTGCTCCTCCATAATGGTGAAAATTTTGTCCACATGCTTCAGATGTTCCTCCCATGTTTTATTGTAGATCAGAAGATCATCAAAGAATACGACTAATAATTTCCTCAATTTTTTTTTGAAGATATGGTTCATGCATAAATGAAAGGTATCTGGTGCATTAGTCAACCTCATGGGCATGACTAGAAACTCATTGTGCCCATAGTGACAGATGAATGTTGTTTTATGGGTATCCTCCTCTCTAAATTGAATCTGGTGGTATCCTGATTACATATCAACCTTTGAAAAGTACACTTCCCCATAAAACTCATCAATCATGGGTATTGGGTATCATATTTGTATGGTCTTCTTGTTTAGTGCCATGTATTCTATGCACATCCTCATAGTACCATCTTTCTTCTTCACCAGTACAACTAGCAAAGTGAAAGGACTAGACTTAGGCCTGATATGTCCCATCTCTTTCAATTACTTTATGTCCTTCTCTATTTCATCATTGAATCCCTTTGTTTTCCTATAGGGGGTGGTGACCACGGGCTTCGACCCCTCTTCTAGCTCAATGACATGCTCAAATACTTTGTTATGTGGTCTCCCTGCTATCAATGGCTCAAACACTCTTTCATGATTTCCAAGTAATGCATAGATATACGTAGGGTAATGTTGGTGATCATGTGATGGATTCTCCATGGTGATCAATAACTATGTTGCATAAGCCACGTCTCTGTGTCTAAAAAGGGCCTCCATGCACTAATTAGACACGATCCTAGGGTCACCTATCAACATACCTCTTAGGATGGATCGTTCTCCACTCTTTTCCTGGAACTCCATCTTCATGTCCCTATAATTCATGTGGATATATCCCATTGATTACAACCATTGAACTCCTAGCACCACATGAGTATTTTGCAAATCCATGATACAAAAGTCATTGGTCAACATATAGTTTCCCAATGTCACTTCCAATCCCTTGATCCTCTGAGTACAGGTCATGTTGTACCCATCCACTACTACCACATTGAATCCCTTGAAATCCTCCACATGGATTTGTCTCCTAGTGACAAGTGCAACATCAATGAAGTTGTGGGTGGCTCCACCATCAACCAATGTTGTAACCCACTGCCCCTGCACAATACCTCTGACCCTAAAGGTGTAATATTTAAGGCCTCCTTAAAGTGTGGCAATGTTCATTCCCTTGGGGATATCCTACAATGGCGCATGTTATGTAGAATGTGATGGCTCACCATTGTCCTGTCCAATACCCTCATCATCAATGTCATCATCCTCATCGAAAACTACCTCAATATAATGGACTTTACCTTTTACCATACATCGATGACCCAATTCCTATGGCTCCTTGCAACTATAGAAAATATTCTTCCTTCTTAGTTCTCTCTGAGTCTCTTCATCCATCCTATCCTTCCTTTTCCATGGCTTTTGGGGAAACTTCGTCTCCTTACACCCTTGAGGGGTGAAGGGTTTTTTTGGCACCTTCTTGGATAATGCATCCCTCATGTCTCAGGTTCTCATGATTACCTCCTACAATGTGGTTGGCCTAAAGGCCTTCACCCATCCTCTTAGGGGTTTAACTAGACCCTCCATGGATGGCTTCACCAACCTTTGTTGAGAAATATATGTCACCATAATTGTCATCCTCTGAAAATCTGTGATGTATGCTTCTGGTGTTCCTATCTGTCTCAACTGTGCCAACTCCCTAAAGTGTATCTCAAGGTCCTTTTCGAACTTGAACATCAAACTCTAAGTGAATTACACATATGAAGTGGTGTTGGCATGCCCTAATGTCACCAGCCCATGATACCACCATTCGTGAGCTTCTCCTTCTAAGTGAATGGTGGCATACTTAATTGCTTCTTCTTCGGTCATTGGGTTAAGTTGGAGGTAAGTGTCTAACTTATGTACACATGCTCCAATTGTTCTCTTGGAAGACCCATCGAAGGGTGGGATAGTCAACCTTCCCACCTTGCACATGAGGTCAATTTTTTGTTGGATCTGCGCTCCTTTGTTCCACTACCTAGGTATGTACTTTTGTTTTAGGTCATAGAAGTCATTATAGGAAAATTTCTCACGGGTATATTCATCTATTGTCTCATACTCCCTATATTAGGTGTTAATATCAAGCCCCTAATCCAGTTGCTCATGTGCTCCTGTAGATTTCCCTATCAAGAAATTTGGTAATAAGGGCCTAAGGATCCTTAGGCTCCCACTATGAGATGAGGGTATGATTATTTCTACTCTTTGTGTGTATCATGTCACCCCAATGGGATCCACTAGGTCCACCTTAACCTGCACCATTTGTGTTCCCATGTTGGCCCACCAGTTGTGTGAGCACCTCAGGGCTCTGCTGCTAGAACCTTGTTGTCTATGCCTGTCTTTGGGATACCTCATTATGTCCCTTGACTAGATCTTTTAATATTTGGAGCATAGTCTGTTAAGAACCAAATATCAAGATAGCATAGAAAAACCTTTGAATAAGTAATCAATGCCTTGAAAAAGATAGAATTTTGGATAATAAGCCTCTTCGAGGGGGCAACCTCCTTATACATCACATAAATTTCCAAATACAAGATGATTCCAAATGAAAATGTCTCCTTGGTATATATAGGAGACTAGTAGGTACAATTATAACTAATGGGCCCAAGCCGACATAAATAAAATAACATTACTAATGTAATATTCCCCAATTAATGGATAATGTGCCACTATTTAGGGATTAACATGCCCCTCCCCTTGAGACAAGTGTTTTCCGCAACGCTTGAGTAATTTTGTATGCTTCTATATAAAAGACTCATCTTCCCAAGTGGAATCTTTAGCAGGAAGTTTCCTCCACTTAATGAGATACTCTGAAATGGATCTATTCCTCAACTAGCAAATTCTTGTGTCAGTGATGGATTCAGGCTCCAATATGATTTTTCCTTCCTCGTCAAGTTCTGGAAATATAGTTTGAACTGGGATCTTGTCACCTATAGCCCTCTTTAAGCACGAAACATGGAAAATTGGGTGTACTCGTGAGGATACAGGAAACTCCAATTTGTATGCCATAGTACCAATCTTTTGCAACACCTTATAAGGGCCATAGTACTTTGGTGATAATTTATTATCCTTCTAAGCTTTCTTGAGGGACAACTGTTTGTATGGTTATAGTCTTAAAAACACCCAATCAACTGATTCAAAACTTTTTTCACTACGATGTTGATCTGCTTGTTGTTTCGTGTGATTTTGTGCCATGGTCAGGTTGTCCTTTAAGATTTTGAGAACTTGTTGTTGATGCTAGATGTGATCTTCCACTGCTTGAACATTAGATTTTTCTTTTAGAGAAGAAGTGATGGAAGGAGGGTGGTATCCGTAGTATGAAAGGAAGTGTTATACCACCACTCTGCCAAGGGTAACCATTTGAACCATTGTGTTTGTTTATTAGAGACAAAGCAACGAAAGTAGCCTTCCAGACATTTGTTCATCATATCAATTTTTCCATCATATTGAGGATGATAGGATGAGCTATGAGCCAATTGAGTACCCAAACAAGAAAATAATTATGTCCAAAAATGTCCAGTGAAGATAGGATCTCTGTCACTTACAATAATCTTTGGGATTCCATGTAGTTTTTGAACTATCTCTATGAATGTGGTGGCAACTGTACTGGCTTTGAATGGATGAGAGAGTGCACAAAAGTGTGCGTACTTGATCAGTCTATCAACAATCACCATGATGACACTCTTTCATTCAGACTTCGGTAACCCTGTGATGAAATCCATGGAAACCTCCTCCTAGCGATGACTCGGGATGGCTAATGGTTGTAAAATACCTGGGGTCTTAATTGTTTCCACCTTATTTTGTTGGCAAACCAAAAATTCTTCTATAAACCTTTGAACATCAGTTTTAAGGCCATCCCAAAAAATATCCTTCTTGACCCTATGGTAGGTTTTCAAAAATCCTGAGTGCCCTCCTACCAGAGAGGTGTGCAATTCCAATAGTACCTTTTGTTTGAGTTGGGAGATCTTACATAAATATAAGCGATCTTTGTACCATAGTGAATCATTTTTCCATGTAAATGTATCTAATGCATTGGAATCCTATTGCAACCTTTGAATGAGAGTCCACACATTTTCGTCATTCTTCCATTCATCCCTCGCTTCTATTATCCAATCAGGTTGGATGATTGAGATAGCACAGAGAAAGGCCTCAACATCTTCATTCTTTATTGAGAGTGCATCTGCCACAACATTTTTCTTCCCTTTTTTATAGATGATTTCAAAATCGTAACCCAATATCTTGGTCACCCATTTTTGTTTTTCTTCTAAAGATAGTCTTTGTTCCAAGAAGTATTTAAGACTATCATGATCTGTTTTGACCTTGAAGTGCCTACCTATTAGGTAAG
>JZKD02S0700047.1:182429-205280 GCA_000966675.3 Picea glauca
TTGTTGTCACAATTAAAGCATAAACCTTTTTCTTTTCTTTCCTCCAATTGTTGAGGTGTCAACCTTGTAGGTTGAGGTGTTTTAGAAGAAGGAACATTATTCTCTCGATAGATGTAAGGAGTGGTCCTTCTAGTAGCCATAGCCATATTTTTACTTTCAACATTTCTTGCCACCCTAAATTCATTCTGCAATGATTTGGGTTCCCAAAGGCAAACCTCATGTTGAATTTTATCTCTTAAAGTTCCTATGAATACATCAATCAAGTGCTCATCTGGAATATATGTTACCTGTACATTCAATCTTTGGAATTTCTCAATGTGCTCTGTAACTAAATCCTTTTACTTGTGATTTATCAATTGGCTAAAGAAGGTATTGCTCCTTGTATCCTCTTAGTGTTTTATCATTTCTTCCATGAAAAATGTCCAAGTTACGAGTGATTTGCGAGAACAAAGCCATCGATACCACACAAATTGATTGGGTTCTAAATATAAAGAAGCAATTCATACATTTTGTGTATGTGGCACATTATGTAGATCAAATAATTGTTCCATCTGAAGTATCCATGTGATTGGGTCCTTGCCATCAACTTTCTCATACTGATCTTAGGAAAGTGGTTGGTCTTCAACCCAAGGTTAGAGTTTCTCCATTCTTGATTCATCTTCCTTGTGTCCTCATCATGAATTTCATGGGATACATTTTCACTTTCAGGTGTCCTCTCTATTAGAAAATTTTTCAATCCTTCCATGATCTCCCTTTTTAAACCATCCATCTTAGTATCCATTATTGCCTCCAACTTAGCTTCTGTTGAATCCATCATCCCTTGTAGTTCATATTTTGTTATTGTCTTCTTTTATAAATCATTTATGTCCCTATGCATTTCTTCACCTTCATCAAGAGTCCAAGTAGGACTGTCTGGAGGCTTATTTGGTGTAGAATTTCCCTTTTTTGGTGGCATATTGGCCAAGTATCACTTTAAACCTTGATTTTGAGGTGGTTCTTCTAGAAAATCTTTCTTTTGTTGTATCTCCAAAATTTCGGCCCTTCTAGGTATGAATTTTTTTTTTTTGTAGTTCTCTGATCTTTCTTCTCTGCAATTCCACAGGATTAATCAAAATTGGATGTGCCAAGTGGAATTTATGGTAACTTCCCAACAAATTGTTGATTTTTGGCCTTTCCAAGATATCTCACTTGTATAGAGTGCCCCACATAAAATAATTGATATACAATTCTAAAAATTGTACCAAAAATACTACAGATTGTCCACTATCCAATGCAACTAGTCTCACTCAATTTGGATACTCGAGGAATAATTTATTATTGTTTTACCTAGAACACCTTCTTGAGACTAGTCAATAGGACTAGTCAGATACCCTATATTCCACAAGGTGTATTTACAAATGTATAATGACCCAAAAGCTGAAATTTTTATCACAGATACCTTAATAATTTCTTTGAATATCCTTCAGATTTCAGAGTCTGAAATTTTACAGAAAATATTTCATAGCGAAAATTCCACGATGACTAAATTCAGGATGATTCCATAACCCTATCTTACACAAGATGTATATCCGAAAGTATAAGGCCTTAGGAGTTGAAATTTGAACCCAACGTACCTTATCCGTCTACTAAATATCCTCCAAGGGGTTCCTTCTAAAACATCGTATAAAACAAATTATAGCAAAAATTCCAAGGTGTCTCAGATGTAGTAGCAAAACCCCAAGACCTTGAGCTATGATACCAAATGTTAAGAATCAAATATCAATATAGCATAGAAAAACCTCTAAATAAGTACTCAACACCTTGAAAAAGATACAATTCCAGATAATAAGCCTCTTCGAGGGGGCAACCTCCTTATACACCACATAAATTTCCAAATACAAGATGATTCCAAATGAAAATGTCTCCTTGGTATATATAGGAGACTAGGAGGTACAATTACAACTAATGGACCCAAGCCGACATAAATAAAAGAACATTACTAATGTAATATTCCCCAATTAAGGGGTAATGTGCCATTATTTAGGGATTAACATAGTCCCTTCAAGGTTGTCTCCCATGCTTCCCTATGGCTCTAACTTTGTTTGGTTTTCTATTGTTTCTCTTTCCAGTGACTCTTAAGAGGAATGTACTCCACACCCCTTTCTCCTAGGCATCAATGTAGTCATAGGCTAGCAGAACTGCTAGCTCCGATACCACTGTAATGTCCCCAACTAGGATAGGTGGGAATATTATGTTTTTTGTCCCAAAATTGTTATTTCTTCTTATGTGAATGTGCCAAACAATTGTATAATGGTTTTTTATATTTCTTACAAACAATTTTATCAAATAGGAATATTGTCAAACATATTTCACGCATCCATTACATAGAAAATAGAGCAAATAACCATGGCATCTTATTATGGATGGAAACTCCCAAAATCAATACAATGATATCTAATGGTTGTAATAACAGTTGCAGAATACTCCTAAGCATAGAAATATAATGGCTTACAGGAATTTGTACAGTCTACTATAGAAACAATACAAGAAAACCCGGAATGGTGCCAATCTATGATGTCCACGAATCCAAGGCTCTTTGAGCCCTCCAGTGCTATGTTCTAGTAATGTCCACTCTGCAAGCGACCCTCCAAACTCTCATGAAACCCTTACAAACCCGATCCGTTGAAATACTAGAATCCCTGATTTGCAAAGGTCCTCATGGGATGACCGTGGGACGTCTAGCAGGGCCTCACAGAACAACCCTTGCTCAACCTGTGGGGGTGTCTCCTTCCCCGGTTATGTGAAACTCTCATGCAACCTGCAGATCTAACGATTGGCCTCCTCTGGAAAAATTTTGCAGATACCCTATGCAAGCGAATATGCCTCCAAAATCTCTCCTGGATGAAACCAAACACCAAAATGAACTCAAATGAGGACTATGAATGAATTCTACAATTTTGTCTAGTTAGGGTGGATATTACACCACCGAAACTAAACTAATATGGAAGGGTTTTGCTAAACCCTAACGAAACAATAGCTCCAAGAGCACTCCAAAATGAGAGATCAAATCATAATTCTAAAGAGAAGGGTCACCCCTCTATTTATCCTTCCTTCGGTCCTTCTAGATCTTTCCCCTTTTTGACCAAATCAAACCTTCACTTTATTTTCCCTCAAATTCCATTTAAATATAATTATTTATTTTATTTAATGTCACTTTTAGGATTTGTCATTCTTTTAACCTAGTGACACCAAATAAACCTCCTTGACTCCCTTTTTCCTTGTGGACTATAGCTTATGGGAGTCATATAGGCTATTAAGTCATCCTATGTCACGATCAATTGGAAGGGGACATTAGACTAGCCAAGAATGTTTTCAAGGAGATCCTCCTAACCCTTGAAACCACCTTTGGATGGCTTCTCTTCAACTAGAAAATTAGCGTGAAGGAGGGGATAGACACTCCTAACCCTCCTAGGGTTCTCCTGCAAGCAAGATAATCAAATAAAATTACAGAAATTTACCCTTAACCAAAGCAAACCTGCAAATATGATTCACCAAGAGCAAGCCTAGATCACAAACCAATCTTCCAAAGAGAGCGAGTCACCTCCTAGAAAGAGCGCATGAGCAAGAATTCCCAATAGAAAAAATCACACCTATTCATTGCACAATAAAAAGGTGGCTGAAATCTTTTTGAGAGAGAGATGAGTCTCAAGTTATGAATTATGAAAAATAAAATAAGACTTGCCTCTTATTTATAGAGGAAACCCCAAGTCTTAGTTTGGTCCAATTTACAACCAAAACCTTAATTTTAGGTCAAATATTATGTTCTTACATTGACTTAACCAAAACCATTTGATTTATATCCACATATTCTAAATAATGACCAAAAATAACAAAATAAAGTGAATTAAGTCCCCGGCGTCCTCTCCAAGGAGTGTAATTGGGTGAGATAGACTCCAAAGGCTAGGGCATTACTTCTCTATGGTGCCACATCATCCAACTATTCCAAAAAAATGTGGGATAAATATCCCACAACTCCACTAAGTGTTAAACCAATGCCAAATCAAGCTCTTAAAGCTTGACGTCATGCTCCAAAAGTGAAACACTCTAGCATAAAAGAGTGACGTCATGCAATTTTCATCATCATATGCCCCTTTATATCAGCCCATAGCATCACCAAGTGTGCAATGTTCATCATTTTATCCTCCCTTTTATGGGGTTCAACGTCCAACATGTGGGATTTTACATCGATATGAAGGTTCAAGTGACGTAGCACCTCCATGAAAGATGTCACCGAGCAATATCCTGCAAAGACAAACAAGGTATGCCCTTCAAGGGCCCACAAATCATACAAATCATGCCAAGTAAATAAATTTTAATACAAGATCCACCCAAACAAGAACATCGGATCCCCCCTTTCAAATTAAACACATGCTCAAAGACTTTATGCAAATTAGCAAATTTAGATATGGGAGGGTTATCGAAATGTCCTATTGGATAAGCCAATTTCCCAAGTAGAGGAGTGTTTCCCATGTGAACCCTCTCTAGTCCATTTAATGAATGTGAGGTAGATGGGGGGGGGAATGTTTGGGCATGGGGTCATTAACATGCAAGGGTCTCCTATGGTCTCATTTCCATGGGTGCCTTTGTGCAAGGTGTGTTGCATCCTTGAGTTACCTTTTGTTTGGGGCACAACTTTTTTCCAAGCCCTATAATTGTCTTTTTATTTATTTTCTTTAGATAATTTTCAAGTCACCTTTACAAGGTTTCTTTATTTTATGCATTATATGTGTTTCCTTTCAAGCGAGATATTTATAAGTCCTTTTCAAATAGGTGAGGTGTTTTTTTGCACTCAAGGCTTAGGGCGGGCACCTGGAAAGGTAGAGCTCAAGTTTGGACTATGGATTTTGTGTCCCTTAGTATCCCTACCACTGCATTTTGATCATAGCTACTATTTTATTCTTATTTGTTTATTGACACTACCTACAATAACCTATGTGCCTTCAACACCTCTTCCCATAAGAGAATGAGTTACAAGCCCCTTTTGGGGGTACATGTAACCCAAAGACCAAAAAGATAAGGATACATAGGGGAAAGAAGATGAAAAGTGATCAAATATGATCAAGAATTGCATGATAGCCCATCAAGAAGAAACCCCAATAGCACCCCTTTTCCCTGGGGGTGGTCAACTTACTAGAAACCCTAGGATAAACACCAAGGTAAAAAATGGTAAAAAGCATAACTTTCGAGCAAATGTTTCATAATCAGAAAGAACCCTCTAAAACTTATCCAAATGCCCTAGATATTAAAATGATACTCACCATGAGACTTGACTAATTACCTCATGAAGCAAGACCTATCTCCCTATGTGGACCATGCTATTGTGGTGGGCGTTTCTCTGTTGTTGATGATGATGGTGAAGCTTGGTGAAGAAGAGGGGCTATGTGGGTTGTGTTGTCCATCCAACTCTTGGAACTCCATGTCTATTACCTATGGGCCCTGAGACATCATATCCTTAGTTACCCCTAGGTTGGGGGGGTAACATCTTACTCCTACATGGGGACATGTGCTCACCCTAGAGTGCATGAGAACCTCAACATCTTCTGGTATGACCTGTGCCCACAAACACTCAAGAAAAAATGTTGATATTAGAGGGGTGGTGTAACTCACCCCTTTATTCATATGACAAAAATGATAACTACAAAATATTAATCAAAACTTGAAAAGAAAAAAATTATGACTTTTTTATTCCAACATATCAATATGAGTATTCAAATCACATAAATGTAACACAAAAACATGCAAGGATGCAAGATGAACAATATGTAAATAACTCGTATGTAGGCAAATCAAAGAAAATGTAACTATACTACCATGACATGCATATGCAACTATGATACATATGAAATGAAAAAAATAAAATGACCTACCTACTTACTGTTGGCAAATGTTTAACAGGTAGCATAAGCTTGTCATTGATGGAAAGATCAGAGTATGTAGCGAAGGAAAAACAAGGACAAAGTACACTCTGGAGGAGAAGTGCCAGTGATCGTTGGATCTCATCCTAAATTCTCGATGACCGTCAGATCTAAATGAAGACAAAAGGAGCACGCAGATCTGGAGGATAGATCTCAGGCGTTAGATCTGAGCGCAGGATCCGACCACCGTTGGATCAAGGAAAACCTGCACGATCTTTAAAAGTGTAAGGAGTAGAGGGCCCACAAATCCCAAAAGCAGGAGAACCGTCCATCTCAGGGGGTTATGTGGACCATTTATCCGACTCCCTGTCGGAGTTTCAGGGATCGAGAGTTGGAGATGTCAAAGAATATTGACATCAAGAATCCTGAAATCGCGATGTGTGAAATCCCGACTGAATCTGAACCGTCAGATCAAGATGTGATCTAGACCATTGATCTGACTCCCTGTCGGAGTTTCGGGGATTGAGAGTTGGAGATGTCAAAAATTATTGACATCGGGAATCCTGATATCACGATATGAGAAATCACGATGTAATCTGAGCCGTCAGATCAAGATCAAATTTGGACCATCGATTCCAGTCCTTGTCGGAGTTTTGGGGATCGCGAGGTAAACATGTCAAAGATTATTAACATCAGGAATCCTGAAATCGCGATATGCGATATTACAATTTAATCACAGCCATCAGATCAAGATAAGATCTGGACCGTCGATCCGACTCACGTCAGCAAACCACGTCAACTAGGAACATGTGGCACAACCAGGAAATGACAAGTGTCAGACTGATTCAACATTTTAGGCACATGTAAGTCACAAATCAGAGTGACATGTGGCAGTATTCAACACGTGTCAATCCATATGTGACATCAGCAGGTTTACTCCACTTCGGAGTTTCAGAAATTGGGAGATGGAGATGACAAGAACTCCTACCACAGGAGTCACGAAATCGTGAAAGCGCCTTATGCATAAGGTTGTGGTCACAACCCTTGGTCACATTAGCAAGAGATGGACATATGTCATAGGACAAGAAGGAGCTAAAGGGAACAAGCCTTGGCGCACAGTAAGGTACGGAGGAGAACGATACAATAGGTGACACGACATGAATGGGGCCCTTCCTCAATACCCCACCATTCCGGACCCCCCCCCCCCTTTAATTAAAGGCAAAATGGCAAAGGGGGCCCAAAATCCCTTGAGCATCGTTGATCTAGGTGCTTTAATCCTGATCGCTCAAGAGATGCATGCCCAATTCTAGACCCCCCCTCTTCGCTTAAAGATAGAATGACAGGGGGGCTCCGGAATCGAATCCCGACCGTAGATCTACGAACACAGATTCTGGCCGTCCATATTTTCTTGCTGCATATCCAACGGGGCAGATGAATTTGAACAAGATCGAAGGGCTACTGTAGCACGACATAGTATAACTTCCAGAAACCACTGATGGTTCCAGCCAAAGGACTCGAAGACACATGGGATGATTAACAGAGAAGGTGAGCTTGACTTTCACAGAGAAGACGAAGAGTCTCAACTGCCAGAGAGGCTGAGGAATCTCAACACAACACCCAGTGATGCTGAACACGTGGGAAAACAACCAGAGAAGCTGAAGAGTTACGATGATGATCACGCAGAGCACTTGAGATGTGGAGGAGATTGGCGCAGTATGAGCTTGCAGAGGAATGGCGAATATTGCATGCACAAGATGCACAGAAGCTATATATACACGGTACAGAGAAGAGAAGGGGTTGTTGTCGCTATTGGAGTTTTTTGTGGTTGTTGTTGGTGAAGGTGATTCATGTGTGAAGAAGGATCAGAGTGCAGCAGCTGAATTGCACAGAAGAGGAACTGTGGAGTGAATGGACATGGCGCACAGAGCATAAAAAGCAGAAGAACAGATAGTGCAAGTCAAGTGTGCAGAAAGGCAATAAGGCAGACAGAGCAACGAATTGCAGAAGAACAGTGATGAGTCTGGTAATCCATTGTTGAACATCATATCACTGTAATAAGTTTCAGTAGAAAAGATTTATATTTAAGGGAGGTTGGGAGGTGCTAGGGAGGACTGTTGTCCTCATAGGTTCAAGTGGGTGCTTGAACACAGGGAGTTGTAGCTTCCATCTAGTTGCAGCCAGAGAAACCAAGGTGGCAGGGTGGTGCAAGGGAGAACTCTTGTTCTCTATTATACAGGTTGGTGCCTGTATGATTGGAAGTTGGTGCTTCCATCCAGTTGGTGCTGGAAACACTCAGGGATTTGGTGCTTCCTTCTAGTTTGTGCTAGAGAAACCAGGGAGTTGGTGTTTCCTTCTAGTGGGTGATAGAGAAAATAGAGATTTGGTGCTCTCGGCAAGTTGCAGCTTGCAAAACAAAGGTTGTAGCCTCATTATGAGTTGGTTCTCATGTGTATGATAATGTAAAGAATGTAACTATTAATTATCAATATAAAGAAAAAGAGGTTTTTACCCTTTATGGGTTTCCTCAGGAAATATCTGTCTTTATGTATCACATGTGTGTGACTGATGTTGAATGTGCCTTTGTTTATCTCTCTGCATTATTGTGATCATCATTGAGTGCCTTGTAAAAATTTTAAAAGAAGCATAATTGTTTAAGCACGGTAACAACTGATTCACCTCCCCTCTCAGTTGTCCAACACTTACCTAGGCCCAAATCCTGTAGAAGTCGAGTCTCGTCTATGTAGGGTTGGAGGATAGACCCATCAATAGGTAATGGCATCTTCCTCCCATCCATGGAAGATAGATAATAAGAACCTTTTCTAGACATCTTCCTGACAATGTAAGGGCCAAGCCATAAAACTTCAATCTTCTTATCATAATTTGGCTTTCCCTTTCTATTATCCCACGTTAGTGCAAGGATCCCTTCACCAAATTCAACGTATGGTATCTCTTCAATGTATGGTTGTGTGGGAGGATCTGCTTCGACTATATCTCTAGTAGTTTGTTCTCATCCTTGATCCCTTGTATTCACATCTTTTTTTAGAATTTTTACAGATATTGGGTCCTTTCCCTGGTGTTTTGAAAGTCTTTCCTTATACTTATTTGTCTTGGGTAAAACAATATCTATGCAATCCTCTTGGGAAAAAGGAAAAGTTGTCCAATCATGAGTAATATCATCATCTGATGACTGGTAAATAAATCCAAACTCATCATCATTGTAACTATATGGTTCATCGATTATGAGAACATGTTTCTCAAAAACTGGTTGACTATATAAAATATCAAATGTCCCATCACCCATAGGGATATGTGGATGATTTAGGTCCATACTAAGAAAATCACCAAGAGTTCTAGCCCATTTACTAGACAGGAGCATGTCCCAAGTGTAAGGTACATCAATGATTGTTCTATCCATCTTGATATTAATGTTTGGAAAGGCACACAAATAGACATTTAGGTCTTTGATATGACCACATACCTTCACCCTCTTTGAATCAATGCCACATACATTTCCATAAGTTTGATTAACCTGCAAGCCGAAGTATTTGATAACCTTCAATGGAATCACGTTTTACGAGGCACCAAAATCCAACATGTAACTATTCAAACGAATACCATTGATCCCTAAAGAAATATAGAAAGGAGGGTTCTCATCTTCTATATTTTCATGGCACGGGGTGTTTAATATTATTGGAGGATCTTCAAACTCATCCTATAACTTCAGATATTTCAACACTTTTTTCCTTACAGAAAGAATCTTGCACATACCATTTAAGGGAACTACCATGTTCATATTTCCCATCATGTTGGTCACATCAATATTGAGCTAAATATCCTTAATGGTTGGTGCAAGCTGCGGAAGAAAATCATGAACAGGCGGTGGAGGAACTATCTTTGGTGTTGTAGGAGGTGCCACTAGTGCTTTGTTTCACCTAGAGTAGGTCAAAATTTCTTTTTTCCTCAACCTCTCCTTTGAAGCTTCATCCATTTGGCTCAATATTTCCAATGGAGCTTGTCTAGTTGCTCGCTCCTAGATTCTTCAAGTTGTTCCTCTGTGATGTCAATGTATTCCTCGAACTCAACTGTATAAATTGTATCAATGAAATTCATCCTATCAATGAAATATGGGTCTTCTTCCTCCTTTTTTCTTTGACATTCACTTTCCCAATGGGGTTGTTCATAAGAAAAACACCATGGTGATCCTTCCATGTTGACCATCCCAGTGGGAGTCAGGGTATCAGATTCCTTTGTTTCTTGTTATGGCTTCAGCTTCCAACCTATGTTTTATTTTTGTTATTTGGTAAACTGAGGCCTTAGAGCATAATGTTTCCTCTCTAAATTCATCAACCTATTCATGATTTAATTCTAGCTCTGGATAAATTGGTCATTCATCGGATCAAAATTTTGAGCCAAACGTATAAACAGATCTTGTACATTGCTAGTTAACATTTTCTTCTTTCGTTATGCTCTAGCACGAGGGAAATGAAAAGGCTCAATATTGGAGTTGATGAGGTGTTATTCAATCTATATTGAATACTCTCTGGCCTTTGTTAAGATATCAAACATATTTTCCTTCGGGATGAAACCAAATTGTCCCTCAAAAGAATTCAAATGAAGAAGGATAATTGTTACTTTGGGTGGGCACAAGTTCTTTGGGATTTTGTTGAGCAAGATATCAAACCTGGCATCAAACACCTTCATCGTTTCATTATCTTTCTTCTTGATTTGTTTGAATTACATCAATATCATTCCACTATCTTTCTTCATTTTCCATCTCTTTTTGAGAAAGTTTGTAAAAGCTTGATATGACTGCAAATGATTTTCTAGCAAGATTTTGAACCACTTCTTGCAATCTTCTTCAAGAGAGGAGGCTAGTAACTTCATTGAAACATCTTCATGTTCCATGGAATTATCTTCCATAGCTATACCAAAAGCATCGAGATGTTCTTCAATTGTAACAATATTGTTTCTGGTGAATTTTGGCAACCATTTGTGAGATTCCTTTGGTAGATTATTGGGGTAGCCAGTGATGTTGGTCATATCCAACAGCTTGTAAAGGTTGACAAGCCAAGGACGATCCATTGGAGTAAAAGGAAGGCTCCCTTTAAATAATTTTTTTACAACATGTGAATTGTGAGGAGGCCTTCGTCGATAAACTTGAGAAGGTTTGAACCTTCCCTTGGGAAGTGTCTTCTGAAAAGAAGGGTTCTTTCGTTGTGGAGTTGGCAGATGAACTTTATAAAAAGATCATCAAAAATCAAGGGGGGACTTCCCTCAAATGGAGTCGCCAGGCAAGCTAGAGATTCATATTTTGAGGTGGACTTGCCAAATGTCATTATGAGATCGGAAATGATTCAAAATCCTCCCCGACAATGGAGCCAAAAATGTTATCACACAAATTGTTGCTTGGGAAAATCCAACCACAAGCATAACTAGTGTGACACAACTGGGAGTAAGAACCATTGTCACCTTACCAATTACTCCCCTCATTTTAGTGATGAATGATTTCACCACAAAGGAGGCTTCCTGGGTGACCTTAAGGGAAAAAAAAATGAATATCAAGGGGGGATTGAAGATCCCTGTTTTGGTCACTAGATGAAGAAGTCTAGGGATTGAAGATAAATTTATTGGGAGAATATATGAGTTGATATTTTAAAAGTACCTATAAAACCAATGTTAGAACAACTATCCCAAGATCTAATATCATGTAAAGTAGCCTCGAAACACTAGAGAAAACGACAAGAAAGCTTGGTGTCCCAAAAATTGCAGCAGACTAAATATTATATCAGCAATAGAAAATAATAACAACTGCAAGAAATTACCATCAAAATCACCAACAAATGATAGCAAATGAAAGCTTATGAATAATAGACAATATTCCAATGTTTGAACCACAAATTTTATGGTTAAAATGGGATGTAAATAAATGTTATTAGAAACATGTAATCATTCATAGATGGTTGTAGGAAATATTTGCTATAGCAGCAAGAATTCACCACAGAAATCAGAAAATAAGAATGCCAATTTGTAGCCCTTGATTAGTAGATCACTTTGCAATATTCAAGCACAAAATTCTGTGGTGAATTAGTTTGTAAACAAAAGTAAGAGGGCGGTTTTGTTGCAGCCCTAATAGCTGTAACTTAAGAGTTATTAAAGAAGTAAGAAAACATTCAAGAACTTAAGACTTATTAACATGAAATGATAGCTTAAAGCATGAACAATTCATCAAAAAATAAAATGATTTCAAGAGAGAATTAATCATGTTTTCCAATGCATTGGTGCCTTATCTATTTCGAAAATGGAGTTGCAACATTAACAATTAAGTTAGGATGGAAAAGAAAATGAGACCTGAACCTTGAACCCAAACCCTAATGAGCCCAATTCGTCACCTTTTCAAGTCATCTAACTCAACAAATTAATGGGAAATTATTTTTAAACCCTAGGGGGATAGACCATCCTAACCCCTAGTTTTAAAACCCTAGACAAGAATGTTTTCAATGGGATAGACCCTCCTAACCCTTGAAACCACCCTTGAATGACTTCTCTTAAACAAGAAAATTATATTGAAGGATGGGATAGACACTCCTAACCCTCCTAGGGTTCTCCAAGCAAGATAATCAAAGAAAATTGCAGAAATTTACACTTAAACCAAAGTAAACCTGCAAAGATCATTCACCAAGAGAAATCCTAGATCACAAACCAATCCTCCAAAGAGAGAGAGTCACCTCCTAGAAAGAGAACATGAGCACGAATTCCCAATAGAAAAAAACACACCAATCCATTGCACAAGAAAAAGGGCGCCGAAATCTTTTTGAGAGAGAGATGAATCTCAAGTTATAAATTATGAAAAATGAAATAAGACTTACCTATTATTTATAGAGGAAACCCAAGTCTTAGTTTGGTCCAATTTACAACCAAATCCTTAATTTTAGGTCAAACATTATGTTCTAACATTGACTTTAACCAAATCCATTTGATTTTTGTCCACATATGCTAAATAATGACCAAAAATAAAAATAAAATCAAATGAATTAAGTCCCCAACATCCTGTCGAAGGGAGGTTGTTGGGTGAGATAGCCTCCAAAGGCTAGGGTGTCACTTCTCTATGGTGCCACATCATCCCACTAGTCCCAAAAAATGTCGGGTAAATATACCACAACTCCACCAAGTGCTAAACCAATGCCAATCAAGCTCTTAAAGCTTGACATCATGCTCTAGAAGTGCAATGCTCTAGCATAAAAGAGTGACATCATGCGATTTTCATCATCCTGGGCCTCTTTCAGGGGCCAATGACATCACCAAGTGTACAATGTTCATCATTTTATCCTCCCTTTTGCAGGGCTCAACATCCAACCTATGGGATTTTACACCAATATGAAGGTCCAAGTAACGTAGCACTTCCATGAAAGATGTCATTGAGCAAGATCTTGGAAAGAAAAACAAGGTACGCCCTCCAAGGGTCCACAAGTCATATGAATCAAGCCAAGTAAATCAATTTTAATACAAGATCCACCCAACCAAGAACATTAGATACCCCCTTTCAACTTAAACACATGCTCAAAGACTTTATGCAAATTACCAAATTTAGATATGGGAGGGTTATCAAAACGTCCTATTGGGTAAGCCAATTTCGCAAGTAGAGGGGTGTTTCTCGAGTGAACCCTCACTAGGCCATGTAATGAATGTGAGGTGGATGGGGGAAAAAAATTCTAGGCATGGGGTCATTAACATGCAATGGACTCATATGGTCTCATTTCCATGGACGCCTTTGTGGAGGGTGCGCTACATCCTTGAGTTACCTTTCATTTGGGGCACAAATTTTTTCCAAGCCCTATAATTGCCTTTTTCTTTATTTTATTTAGACAATTTGTAAGTACTCTTTATAAGGTTTCTTTATTTTATGCATTAAATGTGTTTCCTTTCAAGCGGGATATTTATAAGTCCTTTTCAAATAGGTGATGCGTTCATTTGCACTCAAGACTTAGGGCAGGCACCTGGAAAGGTAGAGCTCAAGTTTAGGACTATAGATTTTGTGTCCCTTTGTATCCCTCCCTCTACATTTTGATCATGGTTGCTCTTTTCTTCTTATTGTTTTATTGACACTAGCTGCAACAACCTTTGGTCCTTTGGCCCCTCTTCCCATAAGAGAATGAGGTATAAGCCCCTTTTTGGGGTACATGTAACCTGAAGACCCAAAAGATAAGGATATAGAGGGGAAAGAAGATGGAAAGTGATAAAATATGATTGAGAATGGAATGATATCCCATCAAAAGGAACCCTTGGTAGCACCCCTTTTCCCCGAGGGTGGCCAACTTACTAGTTAAGAGAGAAGAAGTGTCCTCGGACACAAAAAATTTATTAAAGAAGGAAAAGAAATTACACAATAAATGTGAGAGCTTACAATCTCAACATTACTCTCGCATGAGAAAATGAGAGATTTAAGAAGCTCATTAAACTAATTCTAAGATAATTTTTGTTATGGACATCTTATCACATAATCATGTGAGTATGACAAGTGTCCATGTACATTAAATAAAGATTCTAACAATTTCCTATTTTTTTGCTTCTAAGAAGCGACTCTTTTCTAGACTCATCTAATCTAACTAAATAAATTCTAGAAAATCCTAAGTATAATAAAATAATATTATAGTAAGTACTTTAGGATCATAATTTATAACATTCCCCCCTTTGATCCAAAAGTACATTGGAACAAATACCAAGTTCTTCTCTAAACCTAGTAAATTTGATCTTGCCAAATGGTTTCATGAAAATATTTGAGATCTGATATTATGAAGGAAAGTATACTTGTTTAATGATGCCCTTTGCAAAGAGTGTCCTAGTATAATGATACTTTGTGTCGACATGCTTTGTTTTGTTACGGAAAATTGGATTTTTAGCAAGTTTAATAGCTGAATGACTATCAATTAACAATGAAGTAGCTTTTGTTTTAGAAATTCTCAAATCCTGTAAAACTCTATGTAACCAAACTATCTCACATGTTGCTTCCCATGAAGATATATATTATGCTTCTACAGAAGAATTTACTACAGTAGTCTACTTCTTACAACTCCAAGAAATTTGCGTTGATAACATATTCATCAAGTAACTTGATGTTGATGCCCTATCATCAACACTTCCAGCAAAATCTGCATTTGAATATCCAACAAGTACAATTTTTTTATTCTTCTTGTATAGAATACTATAATCTTTTGTACCTTGAATATATCTAAGAACTTGTTTTTTTGCATGCCACAGGCTTTCCCTAGGTTCTTTTCATATATCTAGAGTTAATATTGACTTCATATGATAAGTCTGGACGAGTGGTTGTCAAATAAATCAAGCTACCAATCAACTACCTGTAACTTGTGTTGTTTATCAATTCCCCCCCTTCAAGTTTTGAAAATTTTAAATTTTGATCCATCGGGGTGAGAATGGATTGGCAATCTGTCATGCCAAATATTTTCAATAGCTCAAATGCATACTTTCATTGTTTAATGAAAACGTTGTTTGAATGTTGATATACTTCAACTCCAAGATAGCAATGAAGTAATCCCAAATCCGTCATCTTGGATCCAGCCTGTAATTCCTTCTTTACCTTAACAATATGATCATCATTGTTGCCAGTAATGGTCAATTCATCAACATACATGACTAAAATTACCATGTTTTTCCCTTGTAGGTGTACATATAGGGTATCATCATATTCACTTCCCTGAAAACCAACTTTGAGAAGGTAATCATCCATTTTTGCATACCAAGCTATGGGAGCTTGGTTCAATCCATATAATGCCTTAATCAAATTATAAACTTTTTGTTCCTATCCTTCGAGCTCAAAACCGAGAGGTTGATTCATATATACTTCTTCTTGCAAATATCCATTTGGGAAGGCACTTTTGACATCCATCTGATGTACTTTCCATCATTTTTGAGCTGATAATGCAAGTACTATTCGGATTGTATTCCACTTTGTTGTTGGCACAAAAATTTATTCATAATCAATCCCTTCTTGTTGTGAAAAACCATTGCCTACAATTCTTTCCTTATACTTATATATCGTTCTGTCTAGATTATAATTGATTCAGTAAACTCATTTACATCTGATGGGTTTAACATCTGGAGGACGATCAACAATTTTCTAAGTCCCATTTTCTATCAGTGCTTTATACTCATCAACCATGGATTTTTTCCTTTCTTCATGTTTTACTTCCTCTTTGAAAGTTGAGGACTCAGTAAAATCATTTGATATTAAGGAAAAAATTCTTTCGTCCATGTTTGAAATTCTTATACCCATTTTATTTTGTTCATCAAGTCTCACATATTTCAAAATTTGAATAGCCCACTTAGGGAGTTGGCGTTGACTCGTTTGGGGATCTGAATTTCCATCATTATTAAAGATAGGATTGATAAAGACATAAGCTCTTTTTTCCTCTGAAGTATTCGGAGGTGGAGAGTCATCATCTAATGAACTACTAGATTAAGATTCATATGAACTTTGTGATGAAGAAGAAGACAAACTTGATGAAGAATTTTCATGTTTAGAAGAAGTCAAATCAATTTCAAACCAACATTGTTGACTTGGTTGATTGTGCATCCTAAGGTTTTCCTTATCAACTTGTTTTTCCAATGTTTCAAAAAGGATTTATATTTCTGTAGGACTCTTGCTTTCTATTTCATCAAATATAACATCTCGACTAACAATGAATTTACCATCAGATAAAAGGCGATATCCCTTTTTCTCATTGGAATATCCAAGCAAGATACATTTCACACTTCGTGAATCTAACTTAGTTCATTTTTACTTAGGAACTAATGGATTACATACTGAACCAAAAACTTGAAGATATTTGATTCAAGGCTTGAATCCATGCCATGCTTCATATGGTGTAATACCATCCAAAGAAGCAGTGGGAGATTGGTTCCTTAAGTAAATGGCAGTATGAACTACTTCAGCTTAGTATGAGGGACTTAAATTTTTGAAGGTCAACATGGATCTATCCATGCCTAAAAAAGTGTGATTCATCCTTTCGGTTACTCCATTTTGTTGAGGATTGTATACATTTGTCAATTATATTTTGATTCCCTTTTCATTGCAAAAAGTTTGGAATTCATTGGAAGTGAATTCCCCTCCATTATCAATCTGTAATGTGCCAATATTTTCCTTAGCTTCATTTTCAACCAAACGTCGAAAATTATTGAATCTTTCAAAGGTTTCTGACTTTGAATTTAAAATAAACCCAAGTCATTCTACTATAATCATCAATGAAGAGCAGAAAATATTTACAGCCACCTAGATAAGTCTCTAGGGGTCCACAAAGATCACTATGAACAAGTTGCAAACATCTAAATGCACGCCATGAACATGTTGGAAATGTTTCTCTATTTTGTTTGCCATAAATGCAAGCTTCACATCTTGCATTTTCCTTCTTAAAAATTGGAAGTCTTGTACCATTCCCCTATTTTTTAATTTTAGAGATACTTTCAAAATTCAAATGTTCGCATCGAACATGCCATAACCTTATTGGTGAATTTGTTGAATCCACAGCTCCCACAAAATATTTCTTATGAGGAATGACTTTTCCTTTCATCCTAAGAAGATTTCCATATTCATATCATGTCATTACTATCTTCAAATTTTGTTTGGTGGAATTGATTTTCACCCACCTCTCTTCCATGATGACTTGATGCCTTGCTTGTCGAATTGACACCAAGGATAACAAATTCTTCCTGAATTTGGTACATACCAAATATTTGATATCATTTTCTCTCTAAGTCCAGGAAGAGAAACTTTCACTGGATCTTTTCCATAAGGTGTGTGTGTCATATAATCAGCTGAAAATATCAAATTTAGTTGACATTCTTGAAATGTCCAAAAGAAGTCACGTTGTAAAGTCATATGTTAAGTAGCTCCAGTATCTAAGATCCAAGCATATTCATAGCCACTTTTAAGAGAATAATGGGAAAATTCTAAAGTTGTTGATTCTGAATGCTGAAGTGTAGTAAATACATATTCTGAAGCATCATCCTCTTGATCATTAGCATGTTGTGTGGAAGTTGATTGTTGTTTAAACTTTGGTATTTTCTCGATTGAAGTGCGATAATCTTCTATATAATGACCAATTTTATTGCATCTCCTCCACACAACTTGACTGAAATATTTGCTTCTGCCATACTGATTATTGCGATTTTGAGGTCTTTCTGATTAACTTCTCTTGAAGTTGTTTGATCCTCGTTGAAAATTTGTGCTTTCTCTTCCTTGACTGTTTCCTCTTCCTTGACTTCATCCTCGACTTTGTCCTCTATAAGGTGATTGATCTTGATTACCATATCCTTTGTTACTAGAGTTGGCTTCAATAAGGAATATGTTTTCACCAACTTGTTTCTTCTTCCCAAAAAGTTTATCATGTTGAGCTAACAATTCACTCAACCGATCAAATGTGATCTTATCTAACTTCCCCGTCAACTACAAAGTTTCCAAAAAAAAATTATAAGAGGACGACAAAACTGCAATCAAGATTGTTGTCGTCAAGTTGCCATCTACAATAGTAAAGCTGGCCTTAGATATATCTTGTTTGATGTTCTTCAGTCTGGAAATGTACTCAAGTACATCTCCACCTTCGGTCATTTTTTGTTGAATAAGTTTCAATTGAAGATCAACCCTTTTTGTATTGAGTTGAGTTTCAAGCATATCTTTAAACATTTTCCATGCAGACCATGCATCAGAGGCATTTTCAATGTGAACATACATTTCTTCATTTACAGATGACTTAATTAATGTTAATGCATTTTCATATTTTAGCTCTCATTTAGCTAGTTGTGTTATGTCAGTGGATTTAGTTGGTTTTACATCTCCATTACATATGTATTTTAATAGCTCATTATAAATCAAAGTACTTTCCATATGTCATTTCCATGCTTTGTAGTTTTTGGAGCCTTCAATTTTATCGAACTCAGCAAACAAATTTATCAATTTGGACATTGTGAATGCTTGTAAGGAAGAATATACGTCAAAAATCACACACCACAAAAGAAGATGAGAAGAACACCAAACATTGCACCACAAAAAGAAGGAAAATTACCGGGGATTGGCCTTGACCCTTGTATAGTCACTAGAAAAAGAGTGATTGAGCTTTGTACTTGGCTCTAATCGACTCTTAAAAATTGATTACAATTTCAAAATTTAACATCTTTGCTCCCTCTATTTCTTCGTAAACAATGAAAGAAATAAAAAAAAATTACACGTTTGATTCTTTATAGCTTTCAAAACTTGATAGCAAGCTAAAATCATCATGTGAAGTAATAAAGTACTTCAAGTACATCATATATTTCAATTGAATTTTCAAGTACATCATGTATTTCAATTGAATTATTGCCCCTTTGAAGTAAAAACTTACTTCAAATTACAAAACAATCAATTGTACCTTAAAGGATAGTGATCCCACTCTTAAACAAATATATCATTGATGTTCCAGCCACCTTGAAGAAGACTCTTCAAATCAATTTAAGTACAACATGGATTTTTTTCCCTAAAACAACATAAATCTTTGATCTTAATCAACACTTTTTTTTTAAAGTGTCTTTAATGCTCCCTTATATTTGTATATAAAAAATAAATCTAACACTTAAAAGAAAAAAGGACACATCTTATTCCTTAGAGAAAATTAAATACAAAAAATTTTCTTTAGCACAATGATTGAAAATAAAAACGTTTGTTGGAGTTTTGACCGTGAATCGGGTGCTAAAATCGCGCAATGGAGCTGGAAATCATGACTGGCAGATTTTGAGGCGATTTTGGAGATGCAAATTGTTTGTTGGACAGATTGTTGGACTTCACAGCTGTGGATTGTGCATTGGAATTTTCCATTCTCATGAAAATGGCCAAGTCCGCCCCAGGTGAGAGCATGTAAATCAAGTTGACTGGTGTTGAGCTCAGAGGAAGTAGAATTAAAACAGACACATTGTTTCACCCAGGCGATTTGAACTTGGGATGTTTTTCAGTTATGGAGAGAGGACGATGCTTCCACGATAGTCTCAGATCCCAAGATAGAAATTTTAGTACATGGAACTGGACATGAATGCAGTAGAAGCATTTTCACTGCTTTTGGTGAACATACTACAGTGTTTCATAAGAAACATATGAACAAAACAAAAATAAAGAGGGTTGTCTATACATGGGATAAAGGCACATCCTTCAAGTCTGTGATGAATATTTCTGTTATGAGCAGATTGAAAACTTTAATGATCCAAATCTGGATAGATGGAATGAATATGATGATAGCATGGATCTATCAAATTAACAATGATGGGTTAGCTCTAAGGAAGCGACACACTGATGGATTGGGTTAGTTCTATTCTAGTTCTAGTCTTGTGACAAATATACTTCTTGATCATCTTCCTCTTCACAATTTATGTAGAATAATTTCCTCTCACCACATTTATGTTCCTTATTATACTTCTTGTCACAATTGAAGCATAGTTCCTTTAGTCTTTTTTCATCCATTTGCTGAGGTGTCAACCTTGTAGGTTCAATGAGGTTAGGAGAGGGAACATGGTGCTATCTATAGTTGTTAGTGGACACCCTTCTAGTAGCCATATTTGTACCTTCAACTTTCCTTGCCACATTGGAAGCATGCTCCAAAGATTAAAGTTCTAAGATATGCACCTCATGTTGAGTGCTCTCCTTTAAAGTACCCATAAAGAGATCTAACAAATTGTCCAATGGAATGTTCTTTACTTTAAGACCCACTTTTTGAAATTATTTAATGTGCTCCATAATTGGGCCTCTTTGTTGAGATTTATCAATTAACTAAAGAATATCTTTCTCTTAATATATCCATAATGTGTTATAAATTCATCTATAGAAATGGACCAAGAGACAATAGAATCTAATTTTTTTGTTCACAAAGCCATTGGTACTAGAGAAATTAATCAGGTTCTAAGAATTGGCACTTGGTGTAGATCAAAGAATTGCTCCATTTCCATGGGGTCACCTTGAGGTAGTGGTCGAACATGTGGATGCACCCAAAGAGATCATATTATATGGTATCATGACCCATGCACACATAAGTGGATCAGATCCCACCCCCATGTCTTTCAAATTTTATAAGGAGTGGGAAGTGCAAGGGGTATCTTTTGTGATATCAAAGAACACAAAGAACTATCCTATGCTTGGAGTCTTGGAATTTGTACTAATAATTAGGAAAAGGCTTATGCTCTTTTGCAAGGACTCAAACTAGCACTGGATCATCAAAGATCCTCTATTATTGGGGTAGGAGACTCCTTGGTCCTTATTCAATCAATGCACATGACTTCATAGCCTACCAACTAGAAAAATGCATTGATTTTATTTAGAATATCACAAGAGGTAACAAGGTTCTAAAATCCAATGATTGACACATTACATGAGAATAAAATCCAATGATTGACACATTAGAAAATGAGGACACTATAATAAAAAATGGGGTTCTAAGAATTGATGGCACATTATCATACCATGTCATACCTTAGGAATTTGTCTCAATATTTAACAAGTACCATTCATTTATTCATACACATGTCAATCACAAGGAAACTCAAATTTCCAAGCCAAGTCATAAACGTGATGAGACTCCTCTCCTCCTCACACATGTTCAGTCTATTATGGAAATGTGGTAATGAATTCATAGTGGGTTTAAGTGCTATTGGAGATGGGACAATGGTGAAATTTTGTGGGCAATTCAAGAGGGATCGTAAAATTATCCCTCTTCTCGTTGTGAATCATTAAGACCGTTCACAACCCCTTCGAGGTGAGGCACAATGTTTAGGTTATCTTCTCTCAAAACATGTTTGATTTTGTTCTTGAAGTTATGGAATTCCAAGAGAAAAAAGAAATGAAAAGGATTTTCCAGGCACATGAAGAGATGATCCAAGATAATAGGTCCATTTGCACCATTTCTATTAATATTCAAGATAATGAATAGCAATTACTCTCCCAGGATGCTTCAATAATGGGGATTTTGGCACAATTAAAACAATAGGTAGTTAACATAGAGATAGAATGTGCAATGCTAAGGAATTTGGTTGTCTATTTAAGAAACAATGTTAATTCAGGGGCCTCAAATCAAATGATATTGAACAAATCAGGTCAAGGAGATCTCATAGAAGAAGACATTATCCTACAGCTCTTTGAAGTCATGGCAATTGGTGAACATGAACCTATGCCACTTGACTAGGGTCCAAATGAAGCTACTAGCTGCAACATCTTTTAATTAGTCTATGTTTTTTAGAGTTATTTATTGATCCGAAAATGGATCCAGAAGCCTGATAGGGCTTGAAAAATGCTCAAAAATGAAAGTGCTCGTAATGCGAAGAAACCTGTGCCATTGCGTCCATCTCGTCTTCCTGATTCCAGTGGTATAATTTTTATGTCAAACGGAGTCCGTATGGAGAAGATATCGCGTTCTGTCCGAAAAGTCAAACAGGCAAATTTGATGCTGACTGGGCAGGACACGTGGCACGTCCGTACAGTGACACGTGGAAAATTCCGTACAGTGATGTGGCAGATTCCGTACAGTGATGTGGCAGATAAGCACACTAATCGACAGTGGATCTCAATCAAATCTAATCTCTGAAGAGTTGGTTAAAAAATTGGGATTAATAACACAACCACATCACAAACCTTACACACTTAAATGGATGAGCAATCATTATAAGATGCATATCACAAAGCAATGCACAATTAAATTTGCCATTTCAGATAAGTATGTGGATGAAGTTATTTGTGATGTAGTGTCGTTAAAAGAGTGTGGCATCGTCTTGGGTAGTCCGTACTTGTATGATCGAAAAGCAATCTTCTACAGAACTAAAAATCAGTATCAGTTTACTAAAGAAGTTCATGACTACATAGTGCATGCTCATCATGTTAAAGAAAGTAACAAACTTCAAACAATGGAACAGTTAACAAAGGCAGTGCAAGTAAGCG
>JZKD02S0700047.1:218512-245803 GCA_000966675.3 Picea glauca
TCCTAACTACAAATGCATACTAATGCATACTAAAGAAACACACTTTTACCTAACAACATATTAGACCAAGTAGATCTTAACTAACTCCTAAGTGTCTAAATATCCTAACAATATTACATCCTTTCACTAATTATTTAGTGGTGGTGTATCTGGATGACATCCTCGTCTACAGCAAGATTTGGGCAGAACACTTGCAGCATATTCAGTAGGTTTTTCACACTCTACGGTAGCACAAGCTATATTCCAACTTGGAAAAATGCTCCTTCGGCATGGACAGGGTCCAATACTTAGGCTACATTGTTTATTTGCATGGTGTGCATGTTGATCCAGCCAATATCCAAGTCATTCGTGACTGGCCATCCCCAACCACGCTCATTGAGCTTCGGAGCTTCTTAGGCCTTGCCAATTTCTATCGAAGGTTTGTGTTGGGATTCTCCCATATTGCATGGGCCCTCAGCCAAATAACCAAAGGTGGTGGTAAGGAAAAATTTGTGTGGGGCATGTCCCAATAGAAAGTGTTCAATGATCTAAAGCATCGCTTGTGCCATGCCCCAATGATTTCACTACCTGACCTGCAACAACCCTTTGAGATCAAGACAGATGCTTCAGACTATGTTGTGGGCACAGTCATCACTCAACATGGCCACCATGTGGCCTATCATAGTGAGACATTATCAGATGTCGTTCATAAGTATCCTACTTACGACAAAAAAATGTGCTCCATTGTGCAGGCCTACCGCCAGTGGAGGCATTACATTCTCAGGAAGGATACAGTCATCCACACTGATCATAAGTCACTGCAATTCATGTAGACACAAGGAAAATTGAAGAATGAATGCCATCAGAAGTGGTTCACATATTTGCAGCAGTTCCACCTCAACATCAAGTATAAAACAGGAAGTACCAATCGAGCCTCTAATTTGCTCATCCAACCTCTAGTCGCGGCACTCACAACAATGCTCAATTCTTACGACCACGAAACCTCTATATGGCCCCACCTCTATGAGATAGATTCTGACTTCGCCAACACCTACCAGATGTTGGGCGCAAACACAGTTGTCACAAATTTCCATCTTCAAGATGGGTTTTTGTGCCATCTTGACTATCTATGCATTTTATCAAGTGAGCGAGTGAAGATTATTTGGGAATCCCACTACAATCGGGTGGCAGGACACTTCAGCGTGGAAACGACTGTGGCAGTGTTGCAGCGAAATTTCTACTAGTTGAAACTTCGACAGGATGTCAGCAAGTATATTTGGTCATGCACTGTCTGTGCTATTGCCAAATAAGATTTTAAGAAACAAAGCCTATACACTCCTCTGCCTACTCTTGACATGCCCTGGGAATCCATCTCAATGGACTACATGTCAGGTCTTTCATTCACCAAGCAAGGAAATGATTTTTTTTTGTGGTTGTTGATCGCTTTTCCAAGATGGTGATTCTACCTGCCTACAAGAAAAGCATCACAACGGAGTTCACTTCCAAGCTCTTCTTTGAACGAGTGTGGGTACACTTTGGGATCCCAAAACCCATTATCTTAGATTGGGACAGTCGGTTCCTTTGCACATTATGGTCGAGCCTCTGATCATTGTTGGACACCAAGCTCACCAACTCCATTGCCTTCCACCCCGAAACAGAAGGCCAAACCGAGGTCGTCAACTAGATGATCGTGCACATTCTGCGCATGTAAAATTCCAAGCACCCCTGCACCTAGGATGAGAGTCTTCCCTATATTCAGCACAACTACAAAAAATCCATAAATAGATCAACCATCCATAGCCCCTTTCAAGTGGGGTTTGGATTTCAACCATTGGATCCCATGGATGTTGCACTACCCCTTGCGGCCACCCAGGTAGACTCGACCCATGATCCAACTGGAGATGACAAAGCCACCCGTTTCATTGAGAGGATCCAACACATCCACCAATAGGTTCAATATATTTTACAAAAGTCCAATTCCAAGTACAAGCAGGGTCATGATCAACATCGGGTGCCACACCAGTTTCAGGTGGGAGACAAAGTTTGGTTGAACTTGCAGAAGGAACACCTTACAGGGCCTCATCAGAAGCTTTGTCCACTCCATTATGGACCCTACACCATCACCAAGGCTATGGGTGATAATTATTTTGAGCTCAACCTTCCCCCATTCCTTTTCTTGCACCCAGTATTCAATGTGAACCTCCTTCGGTCTTATTTTCCACCATTATTGGACACCTCGAAGATAGAAGAACAATTGACACCAACATAGCTCAACCATGACTGCATGGAACTAGCATCCACTGATCATATCATGGACACACAGGTCAAGGTCACTCACCAACAGAGGATCCAGCTTTATCAGGTTGTCAAAGCAGGGCAGCTCCTGCACCAAGGTATGTGGCTCACCCTGGGCCAAATTCAATAGAAATTTCATCATCTGATGGGGGAACTCAATATGGAGACCATTGATTCCTAAAGGGGGTATTTATCCAGGAGGATCTCGATGGCCACCCACCTTTTCCAACTGGCTCAAAATGCGTTTTTTGGCAACTTACTATTTTTTGCAGTTTTTCGGTTCCTGAACTTCCAAGGCCATTTTGAGGGCCTAAACGACGTGTTTTCATGCTAATACACCTCAATAATAGTCAAAATATCTTATTGATCCCCCTAAATGAATCTCCTCATCAATACCTTTCCAACGAGATATCGTTCTCCCTAAACGGATATCGTATGCAAAAGTTACGACCCCGGGAAGTTAATGTACTAACTTACCCCAACGGGGCCCACATGACTTTTGGCGCTTCATCTCCTAGAGTTAGGTTTTTGGATGTCTAGGGTTTTTGCACACATGTTTATTGTAAAAATTCATTCATAGCCTCATTGTACTAATCTTCTTGCAAATGAGTGTAGCCATCACAACTATTCTAAGAGATAAGCTACCACCATTCTAGCAAGCTTGTTTTCAGTCTGCATTTTACAGTTTTCAACATATTTCTTATTTAATAGAAACAAAGTTTTATTGTATCTTTGTTTTTTTTCACTGTCTTTGTGTTAATATTATAAACCTTTGGTTTCATTTCATTCCACTCATAAATCTCGATCAACATATGAATTAAAGAATGAGAACAATGAGAGAAGTTAGGGATAAAAATCAGTTAATAAATAGGTTCATGGAGAGATTATGGGAGATAGTTTTGCATATGGTTGAACTAAATATCTAATTATGACATAGTTGTTATAGTAACTTGTTATTATATAAAGAGACTTAATTGTACATAGAAACATACACGGGAATAGATTAATTGAATAGAATTTCCCCTTTGGGGGTTTCTTAAGTGTAAACTCTTGGTGTCCCTTGCTTAGTATATGTTTGAGCATAATTGTTATTGATTATTAAACCCAACATTTGGTATTAGAGATTATGTATATTTTAATTTTTTTACGAAAACGGTTATGGATTATATTAAAAGGGTGGACTGGCCATATATTCGGTTACAAAATAGGCCTTGAATTTCTTCGGCCTTTCCTTCTAAAAATCCCTTCTAATTTTACAGCTATAGACTAAAATTATGATCTAAGATTATGTAAACCTTCATCAGGTACAGAGTTATTTACAGCAATGGCTTCTATACAAAATTCCATTTTGTTGAAAAGATCTTGCTGATAGTTTGCTAGTGAGTTGGTTTAGTTCATGGGGTCTTGTTTCCAGTCGTTGTTTAGCTGAGCCATCTTAGTTTCCAGCTGATCTATTCGTTCTTCAAATTCCCGTTGAGGATTCTTTAGTTCCTTGTGTAGCTTGTCCAACTCCTTTGTAAACCCAAGCTTTGCAGTGGTAATATCCTCCTCCAATTTCTCCATTCTTCTTCCAGCCTCTGAGTCCAAGTTCTCCAGAAAGTCCAACTGATACTGGAGCAGTTGCTTCAGATTTTCCAATGCTTTATCCATTTCCTTGAGCCTCTCTTCCGTGGTTGGTTTGCTGGACAAAGGTGAAGCCATTTCTGATCACGCCCCCTTTCTTCTTACTCCTTGCTCTCTTCTGGTGGAAATTTCATGCCCTCTCTATCCTGGATAGACTTGCAAACTCACCTTGGAACTGGAATGAGAAGGGAAGCTCGCCCTCTCTTTAATTCCGTCTTCACTTTTTTTCATCATTGCCCTTTGAAATGCAGGGTTTGTGGGGGATGGGCGCGTGGATCTCTTGTCTCCCCCATATATGAAACGCTCCTTCTCATGGTATTGATATGTCCCTCTCGTCCAACCGATTACTCTGACGCGATCTAGTCTTGAAGATTCCCCTGATTTCCTACCTGCTGGCATATCTTGCGTTTGAGTATGATAGAGAGAGCAGATCGGATATCAAGGGAGTGCCACGCTAACTATCACTTCATTCACTTTCAGTACCCCCGGCTCTAGCAACGTGCCTCTATTGGCTTCCTCGTCCGCCTCCCCATTCAAATCCCTTAACACATGAAAGAGTTTATAAGATTTGAAACTCCTTAGAAGTAGGTGTATCTTGTCGAGAAGGTTATTTAGAATTGCGCTTTGAGTCTTTGAGTGGCTAATTATGGCCTATCTAATCACTCTGGAGTCACCAATTATTATCAAGTCATGGATTCTGTGTTTTTTTGCTTGGAGTAGCCCTTGCCAGAGAGCCATGGCCTCAGATCTGTTGTTGGACTCTATTCCTAAGCCCAATGCGAAGTGTATTGTTGTAGCCTCAGTGCGATTTTCAATTATCCCCCCTCCTCCAGCTAGTCCTGGGTTTCCTTTCGAGGCCCCATCAAAGAATAGGATAGGGATGTTTATTCCGCTTTTCCAATTGGCAAAGTCCTGCTTGTCTTTCCTGATCTCCCAATCTTCTTTGACTAGGTTGCTTGTTGTCCTACCCACGTGACATTGTATCTTGTATTGGCTTAGCCAGTATTCCTCTTCTTCATCCAACGTATGGTTCTTTTTTGTAGTGCAAAGATAAGGAGTTGATTCACCAAATAGAGCTTGAATTTTGGTGACGACTATGCCTGCACTTCTTTGGCTATCTCGGAAGATTCTATTGTTCCTTTCTAGCCAAAGGTTCCACAGGATAAACTTTGGAAGTACCTTCCACATCGAGAAGGCTTGGTTTTTTCCTTTGCCAATGAAAGGATCGAGAGAGTCCCAAAGGAGAAGGAGACTCCTTAAATCAGGGGGGATATTGAGGGCATTTTGGGTACCTGTTGCCAGCAACCAGACTTCTTTTGAGAAAACACAGTTTAGGAGAAGGTGATTTATGGTTTATTCTGCAATTAGACATAAAGGACACCTGTAGGGCCCTTCCCAACCACGTCTTCTGAGGTTTTCCCCTGTTTGGATGCTCTTGTGCGCCAGTGTCCAAATGAAGAGGTCGATTTTCGGAATTGATTTGGACTGCCAGATTACCTTCCAGATTGTCGGATTAGGGATAGCAGTGGGGACGTTGTTGAAGAGTTGGTAGCCTTCTACAGTGGTGTAGGCATTTTCTTTCCTTCCCCAGCCTCTTTCGTCTTTTCCTTTCTTTTTTAAAGGGGCCTTCCCTTGAAGGCAGCTTTGGAGGGCGCACCAGTCCCAATCTAGATCAGTGGGTCTGTTTGGTACTCCCCACCCTTGCCAAGTCTGAAGCCTGTCTTCCACCCAAATTGAGATGTTAGAGAGGGTCACAATGTTTTGGTTGTCCATCCAGTATTTGAGGCAATGTAAGTCCTGTCGCAACTCTAGGGGTGGGTCTCCCAAAATTGAGTCTTTCCATATTCTGATTTTCTTGCCGTTTCTTGGCACCCAAGTGAGGTGAGGCTTGAAGTGAGGGATAGCCTTTTTGCAGAGTGAGAAGATAGGGGAGCCTTTCGTTTCTTTGCAAGGAAACTCTAAGCTTCGGTCCCTGGGCCCCCTAAAGTATTTCCTCCATAGCACTAGTTTGCTCTAAGATGGTTTTCCAGTGACCATCTTCCAAAGCAGCTTTGCCCCCAAAGCTAGATTTTGAGTTCTGGTTTTTTTAAAGTTAAGTCCCCCTTCCAGGAAGGGCTTTGAAGTTTTTTCCCAACTTACCAAGTGCAGTTTTCTCTGTGCATGCCTTCCTCCTTCCCACAAGAAGCGCCTTTGAAAAGCTTCAATTTTTTGAATGATAGTGGCAGGGGCTAAAAGCAACGAGCTCTGGTAGATGGGGATGCTAGACACCACAGATTTTATCAGAACTGCCTTCCCTGCTAGATTTAACCAGTTCGCCCCCCAAGAGGAAAATTTATTTTTTTAGTTTGTCTACCAGATGGTTCCAGTGAGAGGCTCTTGGGGCAGCTTTAAAAATGGGGATTCTCGGGTATTTAAAGGCCTCCCAATTAGTATACCCTTCCATCCCTAGAACTCTTTTGATTCCCAACATCTCATTTGGCGTGATATTCCATCCGTAGATTTTACTCTTGGCCTGGCTTATTTCACTTCCAGAGACTACAGCATATGCGTCCAGCTCTTCCTTAAACTTTTTTGCTATTATTGGACTTGCTCCTCCCAATAGTAGAGTGTCATCCGCAAATTGTGCATGGTTTATATCTTTCACCCCTTGCATGATTCTTAGCCCCTGGAGATTTTTGTGAACTTGGGAGTTTTCCAGCTGGTAGCTTAGGACTGATGCTTGGATTGCATAGAGCAGGGGCGAAAGGGGGCACCCTTGTCTTAGACCCCTGGAGACTTTGAAGAATTTTGTTACTTTCCCATTCACCAACGGGGCTATCCATGGTGTTCCGATACAGGGTTTTATCCAGTTTACAAAGGTCGGATCAAAACCAAATTTTCTCATGACTTCAAATAAAAATCCATGTCTGACTCTATCAAAGGCATTAGCGAGATCCAGTTTAATGATCATACCTTTGTCTTTCCTTCGGACACTTGAGTGAAGGGCCTCTTGAACAAGGATTATATTATCAGCAATATGCCTTCCTTTGACGAAGTCGCCTTGATTTTTTGGAACAATAAGAGGGAGGATTACCTTGAGTCGATTTGCTATAACTTTGGTGAGAATTTTATAGCTGGTGTTGCACAGGGAGATTGGCCTGAAGCTGTTGAATGAGACTGCTCCTTTTTCCTTCGGGATGAGTGCCAGGAAGGACGAATTGGTGCTTCCCCCTAGCTTGCTGCTCTGCTGCGATTTTTTAACTATTTTGGTTAGATCCTTTTTTATTATATCCCAGCATTGCTGATAAAATCAGGTAGTGAACCCATCTGGCCCAGGGGCCTTTTCTAGGTTCATCTGATCCAGGGACTCCTTTATCTCTTGTTGCGACACCTCCCTAGTCAATTTGTTGTTGATATCCTCATTTATGAGGCCTGGGATGATGGTGAGAGGATACATCTTCGGGTCTATTTCTGTCCCTTGTGGCTCTATGTAGAGTGTCTCAAAGGCTTCAAAGGATGCTTGTTTTATGCCCTCTGGATCTGCAATTGTTTTATTTTGGACTTGGACTTCTGTAACTGCCTTGTATTGTTTTCTTGCCTCCGCTTTCTTATGGAAATAGCTTGTGTTTTTGTCTCCTTCTTTCAGCCATAGGCTTCTTGATTTTTGCCTCCAGTATCTTTCCTCCTCTCTATAGGCTTTGTGCCATTGTCTTTGAAGGTTTTCTTCCTGTTGCAAGGCTTTTGGAGTGACCTCGTGGTGTTCCATTTCCAGTTGGTGGCTCTCGAGCTGCATTTGGGCTGCTATGCGCATGGCTATTGGACTTGGCTGGCTCTTTGCCCATAACTTTAGGGCTCTTTTTAGCCTTCTAATTTTTTCCTCCCATACATAAAAGGCTAAGCCATTAACAGCGTTGGTCCACGTTTTGGAGACTAGATCCAGAAAGTCTTTGTCTTGGATCCAAGTCGGGCTTAATCTGAAAGGGATGGGTCCTCTGACTTGGTCTTTTTTAATTTCTAGACGAATAGGCTTGTGATATGATACACTGTGGGGCAGAAATTCTGCATTTGCTGTAAGTCCTAGTAGCAGAAGGGAGCTTTGTACTAAAAATCTATCCAGTCTGGCTGCTATGTGCCCAGGACCGATCCTCTTATTGGTCCATGTATAAAGACCTTTGGCTGGTTTAATGTCTAGGAGGTCCCAAGATGAGGCTAGATCCTCTACCCATTCTCTAGCCAGATCTCTCACTATGGAGCCCCCTCTTTTTTCCTCCTGAGCTAACGTGACATTCAGATCCCCAGCAAAAATAATATTGTTGAGATCATTTTGCTGAAGGTAGTCCTGTAGTGACTCCCAACATTGTTTTTTTCCCCCAGATGTTGCGGTACATAGATATTAAATATGCTTACCTGGTAACCCGAGTCTTTATGAAGGAGTTTAGTGTGAATCCAGTGCATGCATGTGTCAGAGCTGATCATGTCTATTTTGGAGGCGTTCCACAGCGTACAGAGTCCTCTTGAGGCACATCTAGCGTTTTCAGCTACTCCTTGGCTTCCTTTCCAAACGTTCAACAAAGTTTTAAGTGAGTCGTGCTGGCTCATCTTGGTCTCCTGGAGTAGGAGGATGTTTGCTTTCGACGCACTGATAATATCCTTGAGTGCTTCTTCCTTCCTTTTTATACCCATTCCCCTACAGTTCCAGGAGGTTAGGATCATTATAAACCTTGTGGGGAGGAATGGCCTCCTTGGGAGGCTTTGGCTTGCTTTCTTGTATGTTGAACATTGATCAGTTGCTTGATGGTGGGTTGTGATCCGTTGAGGATGTCTTTGTAAGTTTCCTGGTCTCTTTCCTCTTTTTTAGTTTTCCTGCCTCTCCCTGTTTTCTTTGGAGTGACCCAAGCCTCATTTGCATCTTCTGAATCGCTGCCTATTGAGATCTCCCCTTCCTCTTTGTTCTGACTGCCTTCCAACCTTTGGGGGGAGTTATTTTGCGTCCCTTCTTCTTCTACTGGCTGGTTCCCTTTGTCTTCGGAGTTATGGTTTCCTTTTTCCCCCTGTTGCACATCTTTACTTGGATCCAGTTCCTTTCCATCGGCTTCTTTTTCCAGAATACTAAAGTTGTTCTCAGTTTCCTTGGATCCAGAAGTTTTGGCATGCGGTGGGGCTGTTTGTTCATTTCTTGGTCCTTTCGCTTTGGATTTCCCCTTCTGGGCCTGTTGCCAGCCTTCCTCCCCTGCTTTCTCTGTGGGAGGGTTCTTTGGACAGTTCCTTTGGAAGTGGTTGTATTCATGACAACCTTTGCACTTGAACGGGAGTTGTTCGTAATCCAACTTTTGGAAGTGGTGCCAGTCCCCAACTTTTAGTTTTATTGCCTCGGGTAGACCTATCTCCAAATCAACCTCCACACAGATCTGCACGCAGGAGTACTGGTCTCTAGGCTCTTCCTGGTCAATGTAGCGCCCCAGTCCATTCCCTATTGCTTGAAGTGAGGTCGGGTTCCAACAATGTATCGGCAGGTTTGGGAGTCTTACCCAGACAGGGACGTCCTTGGGAACTTCTGAAACAGGGTCAAAGTTTGGGGTCCATCGGTTTAAGTAGAGTCCTTGGGTGCCCATGAAGTACGGAGCATTTCTAAAGATCAGATCTCTATCCTCCTGAGAGATAAATTCGAAAATGAAGTATCCTCTCCCGACCGCATAGCACGTAACACTATTTGTGATCAGCGGCCTCCAGTTTCGTTGTATCCAGTTGTCTGTGGATCTGGTTGAGGGCCAGAGTCCCATGAACTGACCTACAATTCCTCATTCAGACAAGGAGAGGGCTACTTTCATTGGAAGTTCGGGCGGCAAATCAATCTCTGGAATAGCATCTAGTTTCTTGACAAAGTTTGGGGGCACTGAGGAGGTCGTCTTCTTGTTGCAAGCTACAACCAGTTTTCGAAAGGAGTTGGAAGGAGAAGGAGGGGGCGGCGGCTCCCCTCCTTGAGCTTCCATGGCGACGCTCGAGTGAACCCTAGGCTTCTTTACCAGGATGCGGACTCAGAGGAAATCCTCTGACAAGATCTATCAAATCATGGTTTTCCTATTCAAGCCCCAACAATATTGAAGAAAACTTCAGAGCTTATGTATAATATAGACATGTGGGATTCTTTTGTGATGGGATGAAGGTTGAGATTTGTCGATCATATGTTTTATCGCTACATGTAAATTTGTTGGATTTGTGAAAGGTTTGAGTTTCTCTTACTGTGAAATGGAAGGGAACATTCCAAAAATCTAAAGATTACAATAGAATCGAAAAGCATGGAAAGAGGATGAGTAGACCATGGTTTTATTTTCTTGAAGATATATCTAGTGACGCAACGGCTAAAGTTGTTATTGTGTTGTTGGAATTATGACAACAAGTTATGGTAAAAACCAAGTTTACCTTAGTAAATTTATAAACATAACGGAAGTGGTTTGTATAATGGAGGTGGTTCGTATAACGAAGACAGTTCTTGAACCGGTGGCAGTTCTTCAACTAATGTAATGATATATCATATTGCATATCTATGAAGCCCTGAGAGGCATTTGTAATGTTGTAAGCCTAATTGTAATCCCATATTGAATAATAAGAAATATCGGTACCTTGCCTCGTAGATGTTTCCTTGACTCATTGCCACGGTTTTACCACACAAATATGATGTGTTATCTCAGTTATTTATTTGTCTTTATTGTCATATTTATTGAATTTAATTAGTGTTTTAGGCTCTTAAATACCAACAAGCGGTATCAGAACAAAGGTCAAGAAAATTTGTTTGGTGAAGGTGTTTGGTCTATGGAAGGAAGAGGAGGAGCCACAAAGTAGAAAGCCTAGCCGCTAAAACCCTAGTTGTCATTCGAATAGGCGATTGGTGATCCTAGTCGTCGTTCAATTATACAGAGGTTGATTGGTGTTGTTCCTTCCCATGCATAAGAAGAGGAGCAGATCCTCCACACAGAGGCATTTGTTGGTTTGTTGGGTCGAGCAAACAAATCCGAGGAGAGTCAAGGGTTTCTCTAGCAGCACACACAGAAGAGAGAGGCAGAGGATCTGTGTGTCCACCCCCACACACAAGAGATAAATCCATAATGAGTTAGGAAGAGTTGTTCCCACTGGAAGAGGCAAAGAAAAGTGTGCAGAGGCATTTCCATCATTCACCTTCACTTGTTCCCCTGCGCAGAGAAAGAGCCAATTCGACTATCTGCAAAGGAAACTGTAGGGTTTGTGAAGGGTCAATGAGGATTTTTTGTGATGAGTCAAAGTCAAGCAGAGGAGAGAAGAAAAGGTTATGAGGTGAAGGCCGTAGGGTCTAGTGCTAGAGTTAGTCGTCGAACTGAGCAAACAAATGATTTGGTAAAGGTACCAAATATTTATTTTTTTAAAAGAAAAAAAGAAAAAAAAAATTGTTTTTGGAAAGTTTTTTGAAAAATCCTCCCTTGTTTGCTTGTGAAAAATATTGAATTAGAGGGTGAGATAAAAATAAAAAACATTTTTTTTAGGGAGCATGTGTGTAAAGAATTAATGGCAAAAATGATGAATGCAAAATTCGAGGTTGAGAAATTTAATGCTAAAAACAACTGAACGAATTGTGGAAACTTAAAATGCAACATTTGTTAGTACAACAAGGGTTGTGTAAGGCTTTAGACGGCAAGAGGGAAAAATATACATCTATGATCGATGAAGAGTGGGAAGACCTTGATGTCAGAGCCCTTAGCACAATTCAATTATATCTTGTCAATGATGTCTTTTTCAACATTATTGGAGAAGAAACAGCAACAGGATTATGGAACATGATGGAGGACCTTTATATGATGAATTCCTTGATGAATCGGATTTACTTGAAAATGAAGTTATACATTTTAAAAATGAGAGAAGGTAGCAAAATCGTTGATCATTTGAATGTGTTTAATACTCTTATATGCTAGTTGAATAGTATGGATGTTAAACCCCATGACGAAGATAAGGCGGTTACATTGTTATGTTCATTTCCTGAATCTTGGGATCATCTAGTTACTTCCATTAGCTTTAATACAATTGAGACTCTTGAATTTGATATTGTTGTTGGAGCTTTGTTGTCTAAGGAGATGCAAAGAAAATCAATTATTGAAACCTCCACACTAGAAGCATTGGTTGCTAGAGGTCAACCCATAGAAAGGGGAGAGGATTCAAGTAGAACATCCAAGGCTAAGTCAACAAGCAGAAAGGGTAAGGGAAGATGTTGGTATTGTAACAAAGTTGGGCATCTTAAAAAGGATTGTTGGAAGTTGCAGGAGTCCAAGGAAGACCCTAAAAATGAAGCAAATCCAGTCGAATCAGGTCCAAGTATGATTGATGAAGTCTTGTGTATTAGTAATGTCTTTGAATACTATGAAGAATGGATTTTAGACTTTAGTGCTTCACACCATATTTTCCCACATAGAAGTTGGTTTACTTCTTATCAAGTCGTTGATGGTGGAATTGTTCTTGTGGGTAATAATAATTCTTGTAAGATTGTTGGGGTTGGAAGTGTCAAAATCAAAATGTTTGATGGTATTATAAGGACATTAACTAATGTTAGACATGTACCTGAACTAAAGAAAAAAATAATTTTTCTAGGAGTGTTGGATTTTGGTGGTCATAAGTTTACAAGTCAAGATGGAGCACTGCAAGTATTCAAGGGTAGTGTGATGGTTATGAAAGCAATGAAGATTGGGAATCTATATAAGCTGGAAGGAAAAATTGAAACAAGTGAAATAGTGGTAGTATCTAAGAAAGCAAGAGAAACTACTTGTTTATGGCATCAATGACTGGGCCATATGAACAAGAAAGGGTTGGGGTTACAGGTATTGGTAAGCCGTAAGTTATTTTTGGGTTTACAATCTTTAAATTTCTACAAGTTTTATATCTTTGTTGGTTATGGTGATGGAGTTAAGGGATGTAGATTGTGGGATCCTATTTCCCACAAAATCATCACTAGCATAGATATGTACATGGAACAATCAATAGTTGTTCAAGATCTCAAAGGGAGAATTGTTTGCAAACTCAGGGAATCATTATATGGCCTAAAGGTACCCAAGAAATTATACAAGATGTTAGATTATTTCATAGTGAGCCTAAATGTCTTAAGAAGTGAATATAACCATTGTGTTTACTTTGAAAGTTTGGAAAATGGTACATTCATTTTCTTAGTATTATGTGTTGATGATATGCTTGTTGCAAGCCAAAGAATGTTTAAGATTAGCAGGTTAGAGGCTCAATTGGTCAGGATGTTTCAGATGAAGGATCTAGGAGCAGCAAAACAAATCTTGGGCATAGGAGTACATAGAAACGGGAAAAATGGTAAGTTTTGGTTATCACAACAATAGTGTATGGAGAAGATATTGATGAGGTTTAATATGTATATTGTGAAACCGGTAAAAATCCCTTTAGCTTTCCATTGTAAGTTTTATTCAATTTTATGTCTCGGTAATAAGGAAGAAAAGGAGTATTTGTCTCGTGTATCATATGCTAATACAATAGAAAAGTTGATGTTTGCGATGAAATGTTCAAGACTAGATATTTCACAGGTAGTTGGTGTTGCCAGTGGACACATGGAAAATCCAAAGCATTGGAAAGGGGTGTTTCGGTATCTTAGAGGCAGAAGTATCAGCTACAATGATTGCGGTGATTTAGTCTGCGGTTATGATTCAGAAGACTTGGACATGAGGAGACCTACCTCACATTACATTTCACAAGAATGCAAGGATATATTGGGTAAGCTTTGACAAGTATGGGGTAAGGTGTTCTATGGTGATCAAAGCATTGTGCATTTGACTATATGTCTAGCATATCAAAATGAGACTTACTAATGGAGGTGGAGTGGTCCACACTGAAGCAAGTTGTATAGACATGTTCACAAAATCAGTACTGTAGAGAAAGTGCGGTGGAGTGTGGCTTCTCTTGGCTTGAAAAAGAGGTGATGAATGGACTTGGCCAAGGTATCACGTAAATTGTTGTCAAGGTGGAGACAACAAGTTGCAGTAAAAACCAAGTTTACCTTAGTAAATTTATAAATGTAACTGAGGTGGTTCATATAATGAAGATAGTTCTTGAACCGATGTAACGATATATCATATTGTATATCTATGAAGCCCCGAGAGAATGTTGTAAGCCTTATTTTAAGCCCATCTTAAATAATAAGTGGATGTTTCCTTGACACACCATAAAGGTTATCTTAAATAATAAGTGGATGTTTCCTTGACACACCATCAAGGTTTTACCAAGTAAATCTTGTGTGTTATCTCAGTTATTTATTTGTCTTCATTGTCATATTTCTTGCATTTAATTAGTGTTTGGGACTCTTAAATACCAAAATTGTGATGAAGTGAATTCATAATCGGTGTAAAAATAATTACTACCCTATAGATGAAAGATGGAGTAATTTGTCTTCAAATAGAGGTGTTGTTTTAGCAGTTGTAGATGTAGCTTTGGATCTTGTTCTTTAGGAGCCTATGAACATGTTTATGATGCTCGTCCCTTGATAGAAATTCTTAATTCCGTATCCTGATCCATCCGAGGTAGTAAAAAAGAATGAAAAATGCAGAAATAAACGATGATGAGCCAATGTCAAATTAGAATGATGAATGATGGAATCCATGGAGAGCCATTTGGCTACAGCTTTTACCTTTGCAGAGAAGTCTTCCAAGACAACGCATCTATTGGCACATTTGTAGTTGCTTTCATCGATATATTTTTTGCAGCTTGAGTTCATAATCTGTTGATTGCATGCGCAGTCTGTCAAATGGAGAGCTTCAAAAGACCAGGAATGCAATTACAGACTACACTTGTGATCAAGAGGCCATACGAATCCGTGAAGGAGTGATTTGTTGCATGCAGAGGGGATAATATGAAACATACTAGCAGTGGATGCCGCTTCCACAGAATAATTGGACGTTTTTTACAGCTACTATGAAATGTGAAAAGAGCAATGCATCATGCCAGTATAACACAGGTATAAATATGTTATTTGTTGATCAACAGTACAAGAACTAGTCCAGTTGTTACAGGGTTCTACAATTAGACCTGCAAGCATTCCATGGTGCCTGCATGATTGTGAAGGAGAGACGACCTATGATCGCAGGATTCAAGAGAGAAGGATGCCGAGAATGTTTTAAAAATGCAGAAGCAAAGTGAAAAAAAGCACAACAACCTCCCGGTCTTGTCGAGCAAGTAATTTGGTTGAAAGGTAATCATTTTTTATGAAAGCCATTTTTCCTTCGGAAACACAACATCAATACAACAATTGGAAGGGACCAGAGATAAGTCAAAAAAAAAATCATCATATAATAGCTGATACGGTCCACCGGATGAAAAGGAAGATGGTTGTCAAATTGTGGAGGTATTTTTCAATTATTTTCAGGGGAAAGATTGATGAAACAATGTTTTATTTTTGATATTATGTATGTTAACAAGGAAGTCATTACAACAATATATTCATTATGAGTTCAATATGCCACTTACAATAATTGAATCTTTGTGGGGAGGATAACAATCATCTCTCCCAACCACCCTAACTAAACCCAATTGATTGAAAAGAAAGAAATTATGTCAAAGTCAAATTGTGGAGGTATTTTTCAATTAATTTCCGAGGAAAGATTGATGAAACAATGTTTTATTTTTTATATTATGTATGTTAACAAGGAAGTCATTACAACAATATACTCATTATGAGTTCAATATGCCACTTACAATAATTGAATCTTAGTGGGGAGGATAACAATCATCCCTCCCAACCACCCTAACTAAACCCAATTGATTGAAAAGAAAGAAATTATGTCAAAGTCATGGGAATTTATAGTCAAAAAAATTTAAAGTGATGTCATGTCAAAGTCATTGCATGAGAGTTTGTTGATGTAAGGAGTTGAAGTTCTAGCAAAGTCAAGATGAGTCAAGTCGACTCTATAGTTGAAATTGAGATTGAATTCTAGGTTTGATATAAAGTCATGTTGAGTCAAAGCCCAATTGTAAGTGATAAGATTATTGCTATTGATAAAAAAAAAATTACTTTTTGAAGACAAAGTTGGTCATATCAAGTTCAAGTAAAGTCCAAGTGTGAGTCTAAAAATCTTGGTTATGTAATGAAGCCTTTGTAAAGACATAGCAAATGTCAAAGTCAAGTCAATATGATTTGTGTTATATCGTGGCATTGATGCGTCAATTAAGTTTGTCAATCGAGTGTTATAAGTGTCTTGTTTGATGGAGACATCCCTCCAACAAGAAACATTTTTATGCACGAATTTTAATGGAAGAATTAGATGAGGAACTATGCAAGGCAACAATAGAGCAAAAAAAGAAGAGAAAACAAGCAAAAGACAGACTCTTGATGAAGTGAAACAAGAGGTAGAATTTGACAAAGATGGTGTAGCCAAAGTGAGATGAAAAAAGAAGAAATAGAGAGAAGAAGTGATAGAAGAGGATGTTGAAAGAAAGTGAAAGAAGACAAAAGAATGGACACAAAAACCTGGGCACAGACAAAATATGCAATAACAAGTGAAAATCCATGTAACATGAAGCAATTAAAGAAGAATGAAGCAATAGAAACAAAGTAAAATAAGTAGTGAAAATAATACCATTTGTTTAATAATTGAGATGCAAAAGCAATTGATGTAAATCCATAAAAGATCAAATCCCTAAGAAATTTAATGATCCTCCTTGGTAATATTGTTAGATAATAGAAAAGAAGATGGTCATGGTCCTATGTTTGTAGAAGGGATAGATTAACCTAAAATGAAATTTGAAATTATATGTACCTGAGTAAAATGATGATGATGGATGTAAGTTATGATAAAGAAAGTAAACATGCATAACTTGATTGTTGATTGTTCATGATAAACCATAAACCACTTGTCATGGCAAATTGAGGTTTATGGTCAGCTAGAAATTATTTGATGTAATGAATGGTTTGTGATAAGCCAAAATCACTTGAGAATTGCAATGGTTAAGGGTAAACTAATGTAAAACCCTAGAGGATGTAATGGTTGAGGGTAAACTACAAAAACTCAAAGAGTGGTTATGGGTAAGCCAAAGAAAACCCAGGATTATGATGCAAGGGGAGTGAAAAAGGTTGGTGATTCAAGAATGGTCGATGAACCATATATGAGAAAAATCTTCCTAGAGAATTGGCAGATACAGTAGCTATCAACCCATGTATTTCGGTGGATGATGACTTTTTTATATGGACTTCAACAAACATGATGATTGCATTTTGCATGTACAAGATGAACATTAGAGAAGGTTGAAGATGAAGAATGAAGAAGACCAAATATAAAGATTGCAGAAGATAGAGGTGAAGGCAAAGAAACACATCTAAAGAAGATTGAAGGCAAATACAATAGAAGAGGAAGATGAAGATTGAACCAATTCAAGGGACCAGTTGCAGAGACAATCACAATTATTCGTTAAGGGGGAGTATGAAGGATTAACTCCTACTTCTGATATTTGATGAATATGTTAATGAAGTAGAAGTCTATGTATGAATCAAAGAATGAAAACAATGAGAGAAGTTAGAGATGAATATGAGTTGAGAAATTCATGGAGAGATTATGGGAGATATTTATGCATATGGTTGAACTAAATATATATTTATGATATAGCTACTATAGTCACCTATTGTTATATAAAGGGACCTAATTGTACAATATAAACACCCATGGAATAGATTAATTCAATAGAATTTCCTTTTCGAGGGTTTTCAAAGTGTAAACTCCTAGCATTTTTTGCTTAGTATATGTTTGAGTATAATTGATGTTGATTATTAAAGCCAACACACAGTCTGAGCTTTGTATTTACATTGGGAAGAGATCAAGTTGTCTTTTATTTTGTGTATGAAACCCTTGCTTGGAAAACAATGTTAAGAAAAAGGGACCAAGACATATTCAAACATGGCTAAGATAGAATTGTTGTAAAGAATCATTGACAATGTTTCTATATATTTTTTATTTAACCAGGAACATGTGTGCATTTTATCTTATCAACCAGGGTTTCTAATGGCTTGTGAGATTTCATGCATTGTATGTGCAGGCTACAAAATCTTAACTTGCAATAATTTGTCTAACATGCTTCTATATAGAAAGGAAATTGCATCACTACACTACAAAATTCTGAGGTTAACTTAATCACTCTTGGAAATGATCATGTACTTGAACACCAATCATGCTAACCCTGCTGGCACCAAGAAATCATCAGGAATGGGAACCTTATTGCCACCAGGGAATCACCAAGCATAATTTGGGCACTTCCTATTTCCATAGATCATAGCTCTTGTTTTTGGCAAACTTTGATAGAAACTAATCTAGGAATTGAAATGGCATTGCAGAAAAGGAAACACACCATGCCTTGCAAATAAGTAAATCACACTGCAAATTATAAATACTTGAATTGAAACTTCAGAAATAAATAAACACATAAAACAAGAAATGAAAGATTACCAATTGTACAACACTATTCTATCATGGAGTGAGTTGCCTCCCAAGAATAGGGAAACAGATTAAAATACTATAGCCACATCCATTCATACACTACAAAAAATGAAACTGCAATCTATATTAAACAGTGATATCAAGAGAAGCTTGGTTTACAACATCATAATTCGGACTGTGCTCTAAGACTCCTACCCCTAAAGAGTTGTTGTCTTACTAATATATAGAGATGAGCCTCACACCTAATTTTAGAACAAAAATTAACTGCTAATGTAGCATCCTCGGCTACTACAAACTCACCAAATACAGCTTTGATACCACATTGTAGCATACTCATCCACCCAGTTGGGTTTCGTCACCACATTGTAACATCCCCACTACCAACAAATCAAAAAAAAAAAATTATCTTATACCATGTAGCAGCTTTCCCAACCTCAAGTTGGGCAATGCCCCACAAAATTACCAACTCTGGTACCATTAATTAAAAAAAAAAAAAAAAAATCACATATACACTGGATTATACATACTACAACAAATGTATGCATGCATAAAAATACAGGAAAAACACATAACATAATACACAATTATACACACAGTAATTAAAAATACACAAAAGACACTTATCTTATGTGGAAAGCCACCAACTGCATGTAGACCTCAGACGTTCCTCCCAACCATAGACGTTGTTGCTCATAAACTCTTACCAGCAGGTCACCCTCGATCTGGGGCTAAAAATCCACCAGGGCAAAGGAATCCTAAGCCAAGCTAAGTTCTGTCAACAACAGAAATACTCATACTACAGTGCCAACAATAGAAAACATCCTGCAGTCTCTCATTTCCTACATGTTTGTCCCACCCCAAGAAGTGTGCCCCTTCTTTGCTCAGCAGTCCTTTAGTTGCCCCACTTCCCTTTCGAGGCTTCAGCAATAGGCCGAACAGGGAGTCTTAGAGCCTTGTAGCTGCAGCTTGGCACCTTGGGAAAACAATTCCCAAAAATTCTCTCACCTGAAGAGAATGCTCACAGTCCTGACAACCCACTTCTTCAACGGCACACGGGCTTGACAACCTGCTTCTTCAACAGCACACGGACCTGACAACCCATCTCTTCAGCTCAACTATTCAGGTTACTCCTCAAACTAGCTCCAAAGTATTTGTATGGAACATAGATGACAAAGTGAACATGAGAGAATGATGGTAAAATGAATGGGAAAGATCGGAATTACACTAAGTTATCAACAATATATTGCATGCCCTTAACTTGACACTTGTCAAGATAGGAACTACATGAGCTCCACTTGGTGACTAGTTCCTTGCTCTTAGGAACTTAAGATAAAAATCATATCCCATGACTTTTGACTTTAGGAAATATTATAATAATATTTCCTTGGCTTAAGCCCCCTTGGCTTAGCCCCCTTTCCCTTTCTAGTGGAGTTTATCCCTCCATACTCTTTTGTATGGTTGGTCTGTAGCAGTGATGTATTTTATTAATATCATCGTGTGTGATTATAGTTTATGATGTTAGGCTCGTTGTCCTTTTAACATCCAGGCTCTCCAGCCTAATAACCACATATGTGTTATGGCCTCAAAACATATATACAAGGCGCTCTTGGCCCAAAATATCTCAGCTCACCAGCCTATATGTACATTACAACTAGAGTTCGGCCTAGGGGTATTACATTCCCCTCCCTCTTACTTATGCATTGTTCTCAATGCATTATATACACATGTACAATTAAAAGCTTCAAAATTCTTCAAAAAGATGTGGGTATTATTCCCGCATGGCATATTCATGCTCCCAAGTTGGATCCTCAAGACTGTACCAGGTCCATTGGACCTTTACTATTCCTACAACTTGATTCCATATTTGCTTGACCTTTAGATCCAATATGCACACTGGATGCACTCGGAAGTCTCCCTCTTGCTCCACCTAAATCACAGTCCAATCAATGACATTATTAGCATCGGGAACATATTTTTTAAGCAAGGATACATGGAACATATTATGAATGCACATGGATGTAGGTAGTGCAAGCATGTATGCAACAAGACCAATCCTCTCTAGGATTTCAAATGGTCCACAATATCTCACTGCAAGTTTTGAACAATTCCCCAATTTCAAGGAACTCCTCTTGGTCTTCACTTTCAAGAATGCACAATCCCCCATTGTAAACTCTTTGTGATTTATGTCCTTATTTGCATAATTTTTCTGCCTGTCTTGGGAAGCCTTTAAGTTCTACTTAATATTCACCATATGTTCCTCCATTTCCTTAAGCAACTCTGGCCCAACCACTGCTCTATTGGCTAGGTTGTCCCAGCTCACTGGTCTGTTGCACTTTCTGCCATAAAGTGCCTCAAATAGGCTCAGCGTTAAAGATGTTTGATACCCATTATTATAAGTAAACTCAACCAAGTGTAGATAATCTTCCCATTTTGATGGTTTATCCATCACATACATCCTCAGCATATCCTCAATCATTTAATTGACTCTCTTTGTTTGTCCATATGACTCTGGATAATAAGTTGTGCTAAATTTCATATGTGTTCCAAATCCTTTAAATAATCCTTTCCAAAAGTTTGATGTAAACTTGGGATATCTGTCAGACACATTAATTGTCTTAAGCATGCCATGTAGCCTAGAAATTTCTCTCATATAAATATCAACAATGTTGGTTGCCGTGTGATTGAGTTTTACTAGAATAAAATGAGCAATCTTAGTAAGCTTATCCACCACCACCATGATGGAATCATGTTGCTTGGTTGTTCTGAGCAGTTTAGTGATGAAATCCATTGTTACCACTTCCCATTTCCACTCAGGAATGGGTAATGGTTGTAACAAACCAATTGGATGTATGTGCTCAGCCTTGAATTTTTGACATTCCAAACATCTGGCAATATAATCAGCCACCTCTTTCTTCATACATGGCCAATATTATTGGCTCTTGACAGTTGTAATTGTCTTTTGGTAAATTAGGTGCCCAGCATAAGGCACATTATGCATTTATTTTAATACCATAATTTTCAACTCCTAAAAATTAGGAATATAAACTTTGCCCTTGTACATTAGGATTCCATCCTATCTCATCTCATAATCCTTAATTTTCTGATGCAAAATAGTAAATTTTATTTTATTTCCATGTATTGTTGATCTGATTTTGTAGACCCTAAAATTATGTATTTTAAATTTGATTTGTACATACTAATGGTTGTAGCATGCACCTCATGTACCCTCCTACTAAGTGCATAAGCCACCTTATTCTATTTACCTTTGATATGATTTATATCAAAGTCATACTCACTAAGGAATTCCAACCACCTTATTTGTCTAGCATTCAAAGTTGGTTGTCCAAAAAAATATTTCAGACCACTATGGTATGTCCTCAACTCGAATCTTTTTCCCATGAGATAATTTCTCCACATCTTTAAGGCATGTATTATAGATGTCAATTCTAAATCATGAGTGGTATAGTGTCTTTCATGCTCTTTTAATTTCCTTGATTCACAACATATCACATGTCCATTTTGACTAAGGACTCTTCCAAGCCCTTCTTTGCATGCATCAGTGCACACAATGAAATCTTTATTGGGATCAGAAATTTTCAATATTAGTGCACTTATTAATAAATTTTTTGAGTGTTGAAAGTTTCTTACACAATTAGAAGTCCACTGAGATCTCGTACCCTTCTTTTGCAAAGATGTGATTTGGTGTGCAATCTTTGAAAATCCCTCTATAAACCTTCTATAGTACCCTGCAAGTCCCATGAAAGATCTCACTTCGGAGACATTCCTTGGTACTAGCCATTCTTCAATGGATTTTTTTTTTTCCAGATCCATTGCTATCCCTTGTTCTGAAATGATATGTCCCAAATAATAGATCTTCCTCTGGTAGAATAAGCACTTGCTCAACTTTGCATACAATTGATGCTCCCTCAATACTTGTAGCACCATTCTCAAGTGTTGTTCATGCTCTTCTTCAGAGTTAGAATAAATAAGTGTGTGTCATATAAGAAGACAATGACAAACTTATCTAAGTAATTTATGAAAATACCATTCATTAAACACATGAAGGCAACTGGTGCATTTGACAACCTAAATGGCACGACTGTGAACTCATAATGGCCATACATCATTCTAAATGTTGTCTTATTGATATCTTCTTCCTTAATTCTCACATGATGATAGCTTGATCTGAGGTCAATCTTGGAGAATACTTTGTCATCTTTTAGTTGATCAAAAATGTCATATATCCTTGGCAAATGAAATTTTTTCTTCACTGTCACCTTATTCAGCTATCGAAATTCAATGCAAAGCCTCAAGGTACCATCTTTATTTTTCACAAATAACATTGGGGCACCCCAAGGTGACACACTTGGGCATATATACCCCTTTTTCAAAATATCTTCAAGATGCATTTATAATTTCTTCAGTTCTGGAGTACTCATCCTATAAGGAGTCTTGGATACTAGGGTTGCTCTAGGCATCAAATTGATAGCGAAATCAATATCTCTCTTGGGTGGAAACCCCAATATTTCTCTAAATACATCTTCAAACTTTTTTAGGATAGAATATTCCTCGATGTTTGACACTTTATCCTTAGTTATCTACTCCATATGGGATGCAAATATTTGGCATCCTTTTCTAAATCTCTTCTCCAGCTGCAAGGCTGAAATTTCTCTGAGAGTTGTTACACTTGGAATACCCTGAACTATCCTCAATTTCTCTTCCTCATCCAAGCAAGTAAATGCCTTATTATAAAAGTCTAGGACAACATGATGTTTTTCCAACCAATCCATACCAATGAGGCAATCATATGAGCCCAAAGGTATGATATTACAATATGCTCTTGTGCTTATTCCATTCATGTCGATTGGACATGCCTTGACCATCTCATTCATTTTCCTTTTAACTCTTACATCTAGTTGTACCAACCAAGGTTTCCCAAGCTTACTTCTTGGAAAAAGAAATCTTTCCACCATCTTAGGATCTAGATAAATATGAATAGCTCTTGAATCAATTAAAATAGGGATGGGTTGGTCATTAAGATTACCTTCCACTTCAATCGTGTGAGATTGAAACTCATCTTTCTTGTTATCCAGGGCTACATAGATCATTGGCAAGCTTCTTCCCATCACCTCCATTGTATCATATTTTTGTACATTGTGAACAGTCCTCACTTCTCCACCTATATGAGGGAAATATTTGTACATGTGATCTCCCTCACAACCTCAACACTTCATTGGTTGTTTTCTTGGTCTTTTCCCCATTGTTTTTGTTATTCTGGACTCCTTGAAGGTTGATTTTCCCTGAGAATTATTTTCTAAGAATGGTGTCTTGGTCCCCTTCTTCCTCTTCTCCATCTTTCTTTTCTTTTTGTCTTCCCAAGCCTTTTGGAAAGTTGGTCTTCCTCTATGCTGATCATAGAGGCACTTGGTTCTCCTTATAGTTTCCTCCAGTGTCTTGGGATCATCATATTGTATTTTATCACTGATGAATTATGGTAGCCCACTCAGGTACCTATGAATCTTAACTTGTTCATCCTTGATGAAAGTGACATATTTCAGCAGCTCTAAGAATCTCATTTCATACTCATCTATGGTCATACTCCCAAGTTTGAGTTCGAAGAACTCCTTCATTTTTCATATCATAATAGCGCTTGGTCAAGTATTTCTTCTGAAAATATATTTTGAACTCCCTCCAAGTAATCTTCTTCTCATCAATGTGTTTCACTTGCACAAACTGGTCCCACTACATTGATATTTTTCCCTTGAGCTGGTAGATGGAAATTATCCCTTCTGCTTATGAAGAGTAATTGTGAAATTGAAAGTACTTCCTCATTCCCAATAGCCAGATCTCTGTATCTTCATCCTTCTTATGCTCATCATCAAAGTTACGAGGATTGATCTTATTCATCTCTCCTTGTAGCGCATCTACTCTAGACCTCTTCTTATGCGTCCTGACAAGAGATGGAATTAATTTATTGTGTGCTCTCCTAGCTGAATTCCTTGGTGAGTGATGATGATTCGTATCAACACTTTTTGCTTCTCTTCTTTTATCATGAGACCTATGACTCCCTGACTTTCTTGACTCTATCTCTTTATCCATTTTCTTCTCTATTTTGTCCAAGATTTGTAGCAACTTGATGTTGAAGCCATCTTGTTGCTCATTGTATTTTATAAGCCTCTCATTATCAGTCTTATAGCTTTGGATATATTTTTGCAAGATTTGGATGGTCTCCACCAAGTTCATGCTTTCTTATTTCCCTTCTCTATGACCATTTGATTATGTCCCTACATTACCCATGTTGACATACAACCCCCTGACTTCATCTTCGTGGTTATAGGTTTTCTTTGCATCTTCCATACCTATGATTTTTATGTTGATCATGTCTGATCTATTTTCTCTTAACTCTGCAAAATGTGCATGAAATAGGATTTTCTAGACTAAAATAAATTTAACAAATGTTAGGATATTTAGACACTTAGGGGTTAGTTAATATCTACTTGGTCTAATGTGACGTTAGGTAAAAGTGTGTTTCTTAGTGTGTTTCTTTAGTATGCATTAGTATGCATTTGTAGTTAGGAAATCTGACGGTCACGATATGTTCCCGACATAGAGTGATCTGACGGTTCATACTCTCCTTGATCTTAACGGCCATTGATCTGTGGATTAACACCCGATTGGTCCATGATCTCTATTTAAAGAGAATGGAGGGTCATTTGCCGATGATCGATTGTGAGAAACTCTCTTGTAAAATCTCTCTGTAATATTTTTCTTTTGCATTAATAAACTGCTCCAAGTGGTCGCGTTGGTTGTGTCCATGGATGTTTCCACGTAGGGGTTTTACCACATGAAAACATCAGTGTGTTGATCTTTGATCTGGTTATGTGAATGGTTACTGAAGGTGTTTGTCCTCTATTGGAATACCTATGTTGTCGAACATGGTATCAGAGTCTATTTGAAGACGCACTCTTGTTGTAGATTGAGATCGTGAAGCTGAGTTGCCTCATCTCCATTTTATGTCATTTCCATACAATTTTGGGCTGAGAGGATTGTTCCATTGCGTCTGGAGCACTCATTTCATTCAATAACACTTTTCGTTTCACTCGAAAATGTTTATGTTTGCCCAAGTTACGATCATTACAATCAGATCTCGAGGTATAAAGCTTGAATACACATGTTTTGGTTTTATTTCATTTTTGTATTATTTATTTATGTGTTGCTACTCTTTTAGATCTACGTATGCTCTTTTCCCCACACCCTGTGTGATCTCAGAAAATCAAAAACAGATAGGAAAAGGTGCAGCTTGCGGGTAAGCTAACTGAGATCTAACCCTTGTTGTCATCGAGAAGCGAAAAAAAAATCTTGTGTGAAAAGAGTTTTTTTTAGCACGCTCTCCAAGGACGTCTTCAATAACAACAATAAAAACAACCCCAATCCTCCTTCTAAACATTACAGTATTTTTTGCTAGACCATTCGGTTAAATGTTTCTTTATTAAGTAAGAGGTCTTGAGTTCAAGTCTCTCTTTTGTTACTTTTTTTTGAAAATTTTCATGCTAAAATTGTAAAGTGTATTTCACTTCAAGTATAAAAGCTAATAACTATAAGTAGCTTTAATATTTTATTTTAAAGTTATTTATTTTGCATGCAGCATTTCTGTTATAAAATAACTTCATTGTAAAAGTGATCCCCACTTCTCTTTATAAAAGTGGGTCACTTCATAAAGTAGCTTACACTATCACGTGGTCATTTGGTTACCGTTTATGCTGTTTTTTAAAAGGGCATAACTCTCACATCCAAAGTCTGTTTTCAGTGCCATTTTTTTTAAAAACGCATAACTTTTCGAGCTCTTTCCATCCAGATCATCAGTTTTATTTTTTAAATCCATATTATCTGCATATTTAATATGGCTTCTACAAGTAATGTTTTGGTTACCAACACCAACTACTTCCAATGGAAATCTCATATGGAAGATTTATTAAGAAGTAAAGGCTTGTACCGGATTACCTTGGGAAAGGAAAAAGAACCCACTAATGATGATAACAAATCCAAATGAGCTAATAGGAGTGACGAAGCACATGGACTAATCGGAATTTCCATCTCTCCTGATTCAAGGTACCACCATCAAGAAATTGATGACCCCGGAGAAGCTTGGGAAAAGATTGAATCTGTGTTTGGTAAACTCAATATTATTCGAGCACAACAGTTAGAAAATCAAGTACTGACCTTGAGTCCAAGTGTTTTTTCTTGCCTTGGAGACTATCTATCTAGGTTTAAAACACTCAGAATTTTATGTGAAGAATGTAAGATAAAAATGGAGGAAGAGCGTTGCATCTATCTTATTCTTTCTAAGATAGGTAGTGTATATTTTTTGTTTGTATCTACCTTTTATGCCTTGAGAGAGGATCTAGGGAAATCTTATGAAAAACCCACTCTTGATTCCTTATATGTTGCTTTGATTAGAGAGGAAGATAAGTTTGTACAACTTGGAGTGATCAACACTGCAAGTACCTCCAACAAAGTCTTAGTTTCCCAACAGAAAGATAAACCCAAGTATCCCAAGAAGAAACATCCTCGCTACAACAACAAGCAACATAAGGGTCTCAAACCCGCTTAGACAGCTTCAACTCCTAATGGTGACAAAGGAGAAAAATATAAAAATAAGAAGACTGACAAACATTGCAACTTTTGTGATAAAGATGGTCATGATGAGTCTAAATGTTTCAAGAAGATGGCAGCTTTAGAAGCAGCGATGAAGAAGCAAAAAATCAGTATTGATTCTACTTCTTCTTCTTCTTCTCATGGACATGCACTTTCCGCTTCTGGTTTCTCCTTCAACACAACTTCTACTTCTTATTCTAATGAGTGGCTTATTGATTCAGGAGCATCTTATCATATGGCTAAGGATAAAGCCATATTTTCTGCTCTAAATGAATGTAACACCAAGAAAATATTTGTTGGTGATGATAGA
>JZKD02S0700048.1:0-15209 GCA_000966675.3 Picea glauca
CACAACACTTTGTTTAGATTAGATTTCTACAAAGCAGAGAGACAATAAACTTAAAAATTGAACATTGAAGAGATCAATTTGAAAAGTGCATTAGTAATATGCTATGTTTTATTCTATAAGCATTTTGCATGTTTTCCCTTCAGGAACTCTATAATATAGTTGCAACTATGTATGGATTCTAGATTTTGACAACGTTGAGGAACAATGTGTCACATGTAAAATGGATTTCAAGCCAAATCTAATGCTTTAAAATGTGCTATTATTTAATATCTTCTAAAAACTGGAAAGACTTGACCTTGAATCTAGTTGCCATCATTTACTAAGATAATATTATGAGACAACAAAACACGATATTGAAAAGCCTACGCTCATCTCCATAGAAATCACAAACGTGTTCTTACAGTGACGTGTTAGTAAGCACATCTCTAAACAAGCGGGCCATGACTACACCACTTGCTTGATGGAAATGTAGAGATGTGAGTTTTCCAGTTTGGTCGAGCCTCAGTGCCGAGAGAGGTCCTTCTCTCTTGGAAGGATAACAAACTATGGTGCTTGGGTCGAACCAGGGAGTAGTCCAACCCCCTTTTTTCATTCTGTCAATGCCCAAAGGGGAAATAAGCAGTAGAACGAAGATATGAAAGGTAAAATCGTAAACCTTTGTTCCGTCAAGGCCCAAAGGGGAAATTCAAATAAGCACGAAAATGTAAATTGAGGAATGCATATATGAGAAGATCTCATACAATTTATACCAGGTGGGAGGCCCAAAATGCTCTCATAAATCTCCTTGTTCTTTGGAAATTGGGCAAAGGGAAGATTGTAGCTACCCAGTGCCCATACCACAAAATTGAGGTGAATTATACCATAAACACCGATTTTACCAAATGATAGGGCGAAGATGCTATCAAAAATTTCCATACTTCTAGATATTTGGCTAATGGAAGTTTGTCCCTGCAGATTTCAGGGGAGAAATATAAATTTTTTTCCTCTACCCCTCCTAAAAACATGGGCTAACCCTATACATGATTTTTCCCCTAAAATAAATTATGGGCTAATAATATAAGTTTAAAAAATCACTCTAATACAAAAAAATCACCCAATAAAAAATTAGAGGCCCCTTAATTTCACCCATGAGTGAAATTTCACCCCTAGAATCATCTATGGTCTCCATGAAGAAAATAACTCTTCACATCCATCTGATGGATTTTCCATTCAAAATGAGCAACAAGTGAAATAATCAGTTGAACATAGTTAATCTTTGCAATAGGGGGGAAGGTATCAATGTAGCCGATACCTTATTATTGAGAAAATCCCTTTGCGACCAAGCGATCTTTATGTCACTCAAAATTACCTTCAGAGGTAAATTTGGTCCTATAGACCTATCGACACTTCACAATATTATTTACTTGTGGTCGGGGAACTAAGGCCCAAGTGTTATTCTTAGAAAAAGAGTCAATTTATGTCTACATATCTTTTTCCCATTCACGTCATCCTTGAGAATTTGAGTAGGAAACATGATCATAAGCTTCAAGTACACAAGTTAGCAATGGAACATTGGTATGTTTCTTTTGACTTCGAGTTTTGCATCCAGAGGAAATATCATCGACATCAGGTCCTGTAGCTTCAATTTTCTTGGCAACACATCTGGGTAGACAAGAAATGGGTAAACTAATGTTCACTGCATAAGGTCGATAAAAAATTGGAACAATTTCAGTGGACAGAGATGGCAGACTAGTCAAAACCGATATCGACAGACTAATCAAATTAGAGGTTGAAATTCTAGTCGAAACAAGAACAAAATTCAACTTTCCAGTCAAAGGACTGAAAATGGAATAAGAGATCCAAAGTCAAAACAACATCAAAGTGATCATTTTCTAGTAATCAAGAAGAGGAATTCAAAAACTTGATGCCATAAGACTTCTCATCAAACCACACATTTCTTCTGATAATTATGTGTTGTTTGACATGAACAAACAATCAATAGGCCTTGGACTCTTCAGATTATCCCATCATGATGCGAGCATGACTCTTTACATACAACTTATTTCTGCAATCATCGAAAATATGATCGTAGTTAACACATCCAAACACACAAAGGTGGTCGACGAAAGGCTTCTTTCCACACCATTGTTCAACTTGAGTCACAGAAGGAACAACTTGAGTCGAGATGTTATTGAGCATATAATTTTCACAATATACAACTTTAGCCTAGGATCAAGGAGGCATATCTTTGTCTTGCAAAATAAATCTATCCATTTTGACTAACATTCGATTTTTGCATTTTGAGATGCCATTTTGCTAAGGTGTGTGAGGAACTGATTGTTGCTAGTCAAAACTAGATCGAACTAGGTATTCTTCAAAAGGTCAATTTATATACTCACCAACTTCGTTTGATCTCAGGCACTTTATGGGTCGACCACATTTCTTTTCAGCAAAGGCTCTAAATTATTTGAACTTTTCAAAGTTAAGATTCTTATCCTTCAGAAAATAGACCCAAGTTAAACGAAAGAGATCATAAATGAAAGTTAATATACACCTTGCACTTGCAAGGGAAGGTAGACTGATGCAAAAAACATCAATATGAACCAGATCCAGGAGGTTTTGTGCTCACCACAGTTTGCTAGAGTAAAAAAGTTCCTGATGATGTTTTCCAAGCACACAACCTTTACAGAATCCTTCAAGGGGAAACACTTTAGGTAGAACAACAACAATATTCTAAGTTTCCATCGACTACAAACATTGAAAATTTAATTTTTTGAGTCATTCATTCCAAGTTTGACTTCACTCATTAGTGTGAGGAACAAGAGAAGTTGGTTCATTTTCGGGTCGATTCATGTCATAGAATTTACACAAAATATCATTCGGGTCAAGAAACCCTCTGGAGAAAATCGATTGACCTTTCTTCAAATATCAAACAAAGAACCGATATGGAAAAAATTCTACAATATTACCTGTCTATTTTAACTAAGAAACAAACAATAGATTGGCACTGAGATTTTGTACATGATAAACAAAAATTTTTATCCCATGTCAATAGGAAACATCATCCCGAGCAACAATATTGAGAGAAAAATCATCAACAACATAATCTTCCTCTCCTCAGCTTCATTCAAGGATGTGAACAAGGAAGCATCCTTAGCCATATGATGAGTGCACCTAGATTCGAATACCCATTCATTCTATGCAGAATGAGACAATAAGAATTGAAAAGTTTCGACTTGGAAGGTGAAATTATCAGCAGGTCGACAAATAACGGACACATCTCCTTCAAGGAATTTAACCTTCTCCTTTAAATCATCTTTCTTGTTGTAGCCTAATTTTTCCACATGTCCAGTTTTTCCAGAGTGATGACATGTCTTCTTCTTTTGAATTTGATGGGGTGCATCTATTTTCCCTTTAGGTTTCTAGTTGTGACATCAAAGTATCTGTGTAGAGGTATCAAACTGTACTATTTCCCTGTTATTCGACTTTCTATTTCCCTTGAGCAAGTGAGATTGATGTTTACCATCAAGATTACATTCTTCAAGCAATCTATGTTGATCAATAATCAAAAGACCACAAAAAGCTTCAAAGGTGTAGCCATTACAATACTCATTGTGTGCCTACCATTTGTTGTAGAAAGTTGAAACAAACACATTGAATGGTGTTCTCAAATTCATCAAGACCAACTCGATGAGTTGTCCATCTTTCTTCTGATAATTCTTTCCAAATTTTCCCAATTTCAAATGAATTTCCTTTAAACATGTCAGATAGTCCTTTATTATGTCAAAAGAAAGAGGATCAAGAGATATCAACTATTTATCCAGCTGCATGACGTGTCTTTCATCAACTCTATTGAACAACAAATTCATATTCTTCAAGACTTCATGAGGGAAGTCGATTCCACTAAGGTGAAAATGAATCTCCCACAAGATATAGGTCATGATGACCCTCATAGCCTCATCCTTCTTCCCATAAACAATGAAATTTTCATGATCATCTATTGGATATGGAATCACAGTCTTCATACAATTCCACAATCATTTAGTCTTTAATAGGGTTTCCATTTTTGGTGCCCATACTACATAATTTGATTCATTCAAAATTACAGGATCAATCTTTGAAGCCATATTTGATATCTGGACATAAATGTCCTATTTCAATAAGTTCCAACTAGAAAACCATCATCTCAGAGACAATCACACAACAAATAAGACTCAACAAGGTTTGTGGATAATAGGTGATGTTTCAAACCATCATCTCTAATACCATGTTTTGGAATAGGGTGGAAACTGTTACGAAACAAACAAACAATTTTGCAGATAATCAACAAGGGAATAAAAATTCAAAGACAAAGGTGGTGCCTAAATACACCATTACAACACTTAAGCAAAACACACTATGATCATAAAATCACAATGCATATTGGACATCTTATACACAACAATGATATCAATTGATCACTTGATTATAATTTCCCATGAGGTATGTTATTTATAGCTTCAATATCTAACCAACTTCCATGAAATCGAGAGGATCTTGTCCACATATAATTGTCATTTGTTAGAGTTGNGCCCAAAGGGGAAATAAGCAGTAGCACGAAGATATCAAAGGTAAAACCATAAACCTTTGTTCCATCAAGGCCCAAATGGGAAATTCAAATAAGCATGAAGATGTAAATCAGGGAATGCATATATTAGATGATCTCATACAATTTATATGAGGTGGGAGGGCCAAAATGCTCTCAGAAATATCCTTGTTCTTTGGAAATAGGGAAAGGGAAGATTGTAGCTACCCAGTGCCCATACCACAAAATTGGGGCGAATTAAACCATAAACACCGATTTTACCAAATGATAGGGCGAAGATGCTATTAGAAATTTCCATACTTCTAGATATTTGGCTAATGGAAGTTTGTCCCTCCAGATTTCAGGGGAATATATATATATTTTTTTCCTCTACCCCTCCTAAAAACATGGGCTAACCCTATACACGATTTTTCCCCTAAAATAAATTATGGGCTAATAATATAAGTTTAAGAAAATCACTCTAATACAAAAAAATCACCCAATAAAAAATTAGAGGCCCCTTAATTTCACCCATGAGCGAAATTTCACCCCTAAAATCATCTATGGTCTCTATGAAGAAAAGAACTCTTCACATCCATCTGATGGATTTTCCATTCAAAATGAGCAACAAGGGAAATAATCAGTTGAACATAGTTCATCTTTGCAATAGGGGAAAATGTATCAATTTAGTCCATGCCTTATTGTTGAGAAAATCCCTTTGCAACCAAGTGATCTTTATGTCACTCAAAAATACCTTCAGAGGTAAATTTGGTCCTATAGACCTATCGACACTTCACAATATTATTTAATTTTGGTCGGGGAACTAAGGCCCAAGTGTTATTCTTCGAAAAGAGTCAATTTATGTCTACATATCTTGTTCCCATTCAGGTCATCCTTGAGCATTTGAGTAGGAAACATGATCATAAGTTTCAAGTACACGAGTTAGCAATGCAACATTGGTATGTTTCTTTTGACTTCGAGTTTTGCATCCAGAGGAAATATCATCGACATCAGGTCCAGTAGCTTCAAGTTTCTTGGCAACACATCTGGGTAGACAAGAAATGTGTAAACTAATGTTCACTGCAGAAGGTCAATAAAAAGTAGGAACAATTTTAGTAGTCAAAACCGATATCGACAGACTAATCAAATTAGAGGTTGAAATTCTAGTCGAAATAAGAACGAAATTCAAATTTCCAGTCAAAGGACTGAAAATGGAATAGGAGATCCAAAGTTAGAAACAACATCAAAGTGATCATTTTGTAATAATCAAGAAGAGGAATTCAAAAAATTGATGCTAGAAGACTTCTCATCAAACCACACATTTCTTCTGATAATTATGTGTTGTTTGACATGATCAAATAGTCAATAAGCCTTGGACTCTTCAGAGTATCCCATCATGATGCGAGCATGGCTCTTTACATACAACTTATTTATGCAATCATCGGAAATATGATCATAGTTAACACATCAAAACACACAAAGGTGGTCGAAGAAAGGCTACTTTCCACACCATTGTTCAACTTGAGTCACGGAAGGAACAACTTGAGTCGAGATGTTATTGAGCATATAATTTGCACAATATACAACTTTAGCCTAGACTCAAGGAGGCATATCTTTGTCTTGCAAAAGAAATCTATCCATTTTGAATAACATTCGATTTTTGCATTTTGAGATGCCATTTTGCTAAGGTGTGTGAGGAACTGATCGTTGCTAGTCAAAACTAGATCAAACTAGGTATTCTTCAAAAGGTCAATTTACATACTCACCAACTTCATCTGATCTCAGGCACTTTCTGGGTCGACCACATTGCTTTTTAGCAAAGGCTCTAAATTATTTGAACTTTTCAAAGTTAAGATTCTTATTCTTCAGAAAACAAACCCAAGTTAAACGAAAGAGATCATAAATGAAAGTTAATATATACCTTGCACTTGCAAGGGAAGGTAGACTGATGCAAAAAACATCAATACGAACCAGATCCAAGAGGTTCTGTGCTCAGCACAATTTGCTAGAGTAAAAAAGTTCATGATGATGTTTTCCAAGCACACAACCTTTACAGAATCCTTCAAGGGGAAACACTTTAGGTAGAACAACAACAATATTCTAAGTTTCCATCGACTACAAACATTGAAAATTTAATTTTTCGAGTCATTCATTCCAATTTTGACTTCACTCATTAATGTGAGGAACAAGAGAAGTTGGTTCATTTTTGGGCCGAGTCATATCATAGAATTTATACAAAATATCATTCGGGTCAAGAAACCCTCTGGAGGAAATCAATTGACCTTTCTTCAAATATCAAACAAAGAACCAATATGGACAAAATTCTACAATATTACATGTATATTTTAACTGAGAAACAAATAATAGATTGGCACTGAGATTTTGTACATGATAAACATAGAAAATTGTTCCATGTCAATAGGAAACATCATCCTGAGCAACAATATTGAGAGAAAAATCATCAACAACATAATCTTCCTCTCCTCGGCTTCATTCAAGGATGTGAACAAGGAAGCATCCTTAGCCATATGATGAGTGCACCTAGATTTGAATACCCATTCATTCTATGCAGAATGAGACAACAAGAATTGAAATTTTTTGACTTGGAAGGTGAAATTATCAGCAGGTCGACAAATAATAGACACATCTCCTTCAAGGAATTTAACCTTCTCCTTTAGATCATCTCTCTTGTTGTAGCCTAATTTTTCCACATGTCCAGTTTTTCCAGAGTGATGACATGTCTTCTTCTTTTGAATTTGATGGGGTGCATCTATTTTCCCTTTAGGTTTCTAGTTGTGACATCCAAGTATCTGTGTAGAGGTATCAAACCATACTATTTCCCTATTATTCAACTTTCTATTTCCCTTGAGCAAGTGAGATTGATGTTTACCACCAAGATTACATTCTTCAAGAAATTTATGTTGATCAATAATCAAAAGACCACAAAAAGCTTCAAAGGTGTAGCCATTACAATATTCATTGTGTGCCTACCATTTGGTGTAGAAAGTTGAAACAAACACATTGAATGGTGTTCTCAAATTCATCAGGACCAAATCGATGAGTTGTCCATCTTTCTTCTGATAATTCTTTCCAAATTTTCCCAATTTCAACTGAATTTCCTTTACACATGTGAGATAGTCCTTTATTATGTCAAAAGAAAGAGGATCAAGAGATATCAACTACTTATCCAACTGCATGATGTGTCTTTCATCGACTCTATTGAACAACGAATTCATATTCTTCAAGACTTCATGAGGGAAGTCAATTCCACTAAGGTGAAAATGAATCTCCCACGAGATATAGGTCATGATGACCCTCATAGCCTCATCCTTCTTCCCATAAACAACGAAATTTTCATGATCATCTGTTGGATATGGAATCACAATCTTCATATAATTCCACAATCATTTAGTCTTTAATAGGGTTTCCATTTCTAGTGCCCATACTGCATAATTTGATTTGTTTAAAATTACAGGATCAATCTTTGAAGCCATCTTCGATATCTGGACATAAATGTCCTATTTCAATAAGTTCCAACTGGAAAACCATCATCTTAGAGACAATCACACAACAAATAAGACTCAACAAGGTTTGTGGATAATAGGTGAGGTTTCAAACCATCATCTCCAATACCACATTTTGGAATAGGGTGGAACCTGTTATGAAACAGATAGACAATTTTGTAGATAATCAATGAGGGAATAAAATTTCAAAGACAAAGGTGGTGCCTAAATACACCATTACAACACTTAAGCACAACACACTATGATCAGAAAATCACAATGCATATTGGACATCTTATACACAACAATGATATCAATTGATCACTTGATTATAATTGCCCATGAGGTATGTTATTTATAGCTTCAATGTCTAACCAACTTCCATAAAATCGAGAGGATCTTGTCCACATATAATTGTCATTTATTAGAGTTGACTTTGTCAAATTTGGATTGTTTAGTCAGCTCGACAAGGATTCTCTACTCGACCATCCATGAATCTTACTCGTAGTTGATCACTCAGATAGTCAATCCACCAACCAACTATCTTCTATTGTTGGTCGATTTTCTAAAATACAGACTTGTTGACTACTCGACTGACTAATGTAGAGATATGGTCAATCACCTGACCAACTGCTTCAAGATGTAGTTCTACTGCATGACATTTGATTCCAAAAGAAGTGTGATGAACCATCATGACTTGATGTTCCAACAATATGTGCATACAATACAACTAAGAACTAAATATGTCCAAATTTGGAAAGATTCCACAGTAACAATTGTTATTCATACCATGTATAATTACTAATAAACTACTAGATGTATGTTGCTTACCTTAATTTATAGGAACATGGATTGTAAAATTATTTGTAATAAGAAAGTGGACAATTCAAGTTTAACTTTTCATGTTGATAACACAATCTATTTGTATGGCTAGGAATATTGTAGTGATAAGTTTTATATTCAAATTTTTATACATATGAAAGGATTTTAACAAAGAACTTGTTACTTTAATGTTTTAAATATGATTTATGCATATGTCATAAAACCTCTCTTAAAAACACAAACCCATCCCCAACAAACTTCTTATGCTCAAGTCATGTATATAGGGACAGTTTTTTCCCAAAACCTATCAATAGCTCAAAACTTGTCGTCCAAACCACCTTGTACCTATACAAATCCAGTTGTCAAACATTTCACGCTCCACTAGTTTTCTCCACCTTTTTTGTCTGGATTTGTGTAGGCTTTGACTTTCGNGCCCAAAGGGGAAATAAGCAGTAGCACGAAGATATCAAAGGTAAAACCATAAACCTTTGTTCCATCAAGGCCCAAATGGGAAATTCAAATAAGCATGAAGATGTAAATCAGGGAATGCATATATTAGATGATCTCATACAATTTATATGAGGTGGGAGGGCCAAAATGCTCTCAGAAATATCCTTGTTCTTTGGAAATAGGGAAAGGGAAGATTGTAGCTACCCAGTGCCCATACCACAAAATTGGGGCGAATTAAACCATAAACACCGATTTTACCAAATGATAGGGCGAAGATGCTATTAGAAATTTCCATACTTCTAGATATTTGGCTAATGGAAGTTTGTCCCTCCAGATTTCAGGGGAATATATATATATTTTTTTCCTCTACCCCTCCTAAAAACATGGGCTAACCCTATACACGATTTTTCCCCTAAAATAAATTATGGGCTAATAATATAAGTTTAAGAAAATCACTCTAATACAAAAAAATCACCCAATAAAAAATTAGAGGCCCCTTAATTTCACCCATGAGCGAAATTTCACCCCTAAAATCATCTATGGTCTCTATGAAGAAAAGAACTCTTCACATCCATCTGATGGATTTTCCATTCAAAATGAGCAACAAGGGAAATAATCAGTTGAACATAGTTCATCTTTGCAATAGGGGAAAATGTATCAATTTAGTCCATGCCTTATTGTTGAGAAAATCCCTTTGCAACCAAGTGATCTTTATGTCACTCAAAAATACCTTCAGAGGTAAATTTGGTCCTATAGACCTATCGACACTTCACAATATTATTTAATTTTGGTCGGGGAACTAAGGCCCAAGTGTTATTCTTCGAAAAGAGTCAATTTATGTCTACATATCTTGTTCCCATTCAGGTCATCCTTGAGCATTTGAGTAGGAAACATGATCATAAGTTTCAAGTACACGAGTTAGCAATGCAACATTGGTATGTTTCTTTTGACTTCGAGTTTTGCATCCAGAGGAAATATCATCGACATCAGGTCCAGTAGCTTCAAGTTTCTTGGCAACACATCTGGGTAGACAAGAAATGTGTAAACTAATGTTCACTGCAGAAGGTCAATAAAAAGTAGGAACAATTTTAGTAGTCAAAACCGATATCGACAGACTAATCAAATTAGAGGTTGAAATTCTAGTCGAAATAAGAACGAAATTCAAATTTCCAGTCAAAGGACTGAAAATGGAATAGGAGATCCAAAGTTAGAAACAACATCAAAGTGATCATTTTGTAATAATCAAGAAGAGGAATTCAAAAAATTGATGCTAGAAGACTTCTCATCAAACCACACATTTCTTCTGATAATTATGTGTTGTTTGACATGATCAAATAGTCAATAAGCCTTGGACTCTTCAGAGTATCCCATCATGATGCGAGCATGGCTCTTTACATACAACTTATTTATGCAATCATCGGAAATATGATCATAGTTAACACATCAAAACACACAAAGGTGGTCGAAGAAAGGCTACTTTCCACACCATTGTTCAACTTGAGTCACGGAAGGAACAACTTGAGTCGAGATGTTATTGAGCATATAATTTGCACAATATACAACTTTAGCCTAGACTCAAGGAGGCATATCTTTGTCTTGCAAAAGAAATCTATCCATTTTGAATAACATTCGATTTTTGCATTTTGAGATGCCATTTTGCTAAGGTGTGTGAGGAACTGATCGCTGCTAGTCAAAACTAGATCAAACTAGGTATTCTTTGAAAGGTCAATTTACATACTCACCAACTTCGTCTGATCTCAGGCACTTTCTAGGTCGACCACATTCCTTTTTAGCAAAGGCTCTAAATTATTTGAACTTTTCAAAGTTAAGATTCTTATTCTTCAGAAAACAAACCCAAGTTAAATGAAAGAGATCATAAATGAAAGTTAATATATACCTTGCACTTGCAAGGGAAGGTAGACTGATGCAAAAAACATCAATACGAACCAGATCCAGGAGGTTCTGTGCTCACCACAATTTGCTAGAGTAAAAAAGTTCGTGATGATGTTTTCCAAGCACACAACCTTTACAGAATCCTTCAAGGGGAAACACTTTAGGTAGAACAACAACAATATTCTAAGTTTCCATCGACTACAAACATTGAAAATTTAATTTTTCGAGTCATTCATTCCAATTTTGACGTCACTCATTAATGTGAGGAACAAGAGAAGTTGGTTCATTTTCGGGCCGAGTCATATCATAGAATTTATACAAAATATCATTCGGGTCAAGAAACCTTCTGGAGGAAATCAATTGACCTTTCTTCAAATATCAAACAAAGAACCAATATGGACAAAATTCTACAATATTACATGTATATTTTAACTGAGAAACAAATAATAGATTGGCACTCAGATTTTGTACATGATAAACATCGAAAATTATCCCATGTCAATAGGAAACATCATCCTGAGCAACAATATTGAGAGAAAAATCATCAATAGCATAATCTTCCTCTCCTCGGCTTCATTCAAGGATGTGAACAAGGAAGCATCCTTAGCCATATGATGAGTGCACCTAGATTTGAATACCCATTCATTCTATGTAGAATGAGACAACAAGAATTGAAAAGTTTTGACTTGGAAGGTGAAATTATCAACAGGTCGACAAATAATAGACACATCTCCTTCAAGGAATTTAACCTTCTCCTTTAGATCATCTCTCTTGTTGTAGCCTAATTTTTCCACATGTCCAGTTTTTCCAGAGTGCTGACATGTCTTCTTCTTTTGAATTTGATGGGGTGCATCTATTTTCCCTTTAGGTTTCTAGTTGTGACATCCAAGTATCTGTGTAGAGGTATCAAACCATACTATTTCCCTATTATTCAACTTTCTATTTCCCTTGAGCAAGTGAGATTGATGTTTACCACCAAGATTACATTCTTCAAGAAATTTATGTTGATCAATAATCAAAAGACCACAAAAAGCTTCAAAGGTGTAGCCATTACAATATTCATTGTGTGCCTACCATTTGGTGTAGAAAGTTGAAACAAACACATTGAATGGTGTTCTCAAATTCATCAGGACCAAATCGATGAGTTGTCCATCTTTCTTCTGATAATTCTTTCCAAATTTTCCCAATTTCAACTGAATTTCCTTTACACATGTGAGATAGTCCTTTATTATGTCAAAAGAAAGAGGATCAAGAGATATCAACTACTTATCCAACTGCATGATGTGTCTTTCATCGACTCTATTGAACAACGAATTCATATTCTTCAAGACTTCATGAGGGAAGTCAATTCCACTAAGGTGAAAATGAATCTCCCACGAGATATAGGTCATGATGACCCTCATAGCCTCATCCTTCTTCCCATAAACAACGAAATTTTCATGATCATCTGTTGGATATGGAATCACAATCTTCATATAATTCCACAATCATTTAGTCTTTAATAGGGTTTCCATTTCTAGTGCCCATACTGCATAATTTGATTTGTTTAAAATTACAGGATCAATCTTTGAAGCCATCTTCGATATCTGGACATAAATGTCCTATTTCAATAAGTTCCAACTGGAAAACCATCATCTTAGAGACAATCACACAACAAATAAGACTCAACAAGGTTTGTGGATAATAGGTGAGGTTTCAAACCATCATCTCCAATACCACATTTTGGAATAGGGTGGAACCTGTTATGAAACAGATAGACAATTTTGTAGATAATCAATGAGGGAATAAAATTTCAAAGACAAAGGTGGTGCCTAAATACACCATTACAACACTTAAGCACAACACACTATGATCAGAAAATCACAATGCATATTGGACATCTTATACACAACAATGATATCAATTGATCACTTGATTATAATTGCCCATGAGGTATGTTATTTATAGCTTCAATGTCTAACCAACTTCCATAAAATCGAGAGGATCTTGTCCACATATAATTGTCATTTATTAGAGTTGACTTTGTCAAATTTGGATTGTTTAGTCAGCTCGACAAGGATTCTCTACTCGACCATCCATGAATCTTACTCGTAGTTGATCACTCAGATAGTCAATCCACCAACCAACTATCTTCTATTGTTGGTCGATTTTCTAAAATACAGACTTGTTGACTACTCGACTGACTAATGTAGAGATATGGTCAATCACCTGACCAACTGCTTCAAGATGTAGTTCTACTGCATGACATTTGATTCCAAAAGAAGTGTGATGAACCATCATGACTTGATGTTCCAACAATATGTGCATACAATACAACTAAGAACTAAATATGTCCAAATTTGGAAAGATTCCACAGTAACAATTGTTATTCATACCATGTATAATTACTAATAAACTACTAGATGTATGTTGCTTACCTTAATTTATAGGAACATGGATTGTAAAATTATTTGTAATAAGAAAGTGGACAATTCAAGTTTAACTTTTCATGTTGATAACACAATCTATTTGTATGGCTAGGAATATTGTAGTGATAAGTTTTATATTCAAATTTTTATACATATGAAAGGATTTTAACAAAGAACTTGTTACTTTAATGTTTTAAATATGATTTATGCATATGTCATAAAACCTCTCTTAAAAACACAAACCCATCCCCAACAAACTTCTTATGCTCAAGTCATGTATATAGGGACAGTTTTTTCCCAAAACCTATCAATAGCTCAAAACTTGTCGTCCAAACCACCTTGTACCTATACAAATCCAGTTGTCAAACATTTCACGCTCCACTAGTTTTCTCCACCTTTTTTGTCTGGATTTGTGTAGGCTTTGACTTTCGCTTGTTTGGTATCAATGAGTCTTGGATTGAAACAACAATAAATCCATAAGTAATTCATTCATTCATGGGAACATAAATAAACTATCAACATTCCATCTTTCTTACATCCGATTAGAACCTTGAGTATGCCTCAAAAATATTTTTTTATTGCAAATTGACTGGAAATATTATCATCTATTGATATTAAAGAGAGTTTCATCCTACATTTGTGCTAGTGATTCCATACTTGATAATGAGTTAGGTTAGTGCACTTAGAATTTTTGTAGGTTAATCAAGTTTTCTAGGATTAATGGAAGCAGTCCAATCAATTTCTAGTTGTATGATAATTCTCTACAATGCCTAACAATAGTTTATAACAATCATTGCCATTACTCATTCATATATCTATTCTATAAAACATAAAAAAGTTAAGAGACTTCCAATGTTTGAAGCTCAGTAAGATGACGAATATCAAGTGGAATATTTACCTGAAGCCCCATGGTTGATAGTGTAATGTACAAGATAATTAATTTTGTGACAAACCCTTTATAATAGAACTCGAGACCCCAACTAATGTGGATATTGGCTCTTAATCAAAATGTGAGGATTTGGGCATTCAACAAGGTACCCACATTATTGATAGACATTCAACCTATCTAGTTGTATGGGAAGTTGCAATCATGGATAGGCATAATGGGGATTGAAGTCCATACTAACTACCTTTATGGGTTTTATACATTTAACAAGGTATCCCTTTATTGGTAGAAACTCCACCCATGAAAAATAAGATTAATGTGAAACACAATATCAAACATGTGAAAATAGATTAGAACTAAGTTTGTTACATAAATAAAAATCACAAAGTTGAGAAGGGGATGCTAACAGTGAATTTATTTTGATGGAGTTTGTGTAGATGAACTAAACTTATTGGGAACCACAGGGATCAAAACCGCTCCAATTTTGTGGCATCATGTTTCCCCAATTTTATTTCGGTGTATTGAGAATGGTAGCCACAAAAAAAATCCAAAATACATATAAGACTATCTGGAGCTCTAATCAAGTTCGGTGATGTTACAAACAAAATTTTCATTTTTACAAAAAATAGAAATGGTGAAAATTGAATATAATAAATACCCCATGGATGTCTAAGTTGAATGGGTTCAGGGATGATTTTAGGGGC
>JZKD02S0700070.1:0-15209 GCA_000966675.3 Picea glauca
GTGGATATCAGTGGCCACCCACCTTTTTCGACTGGCTCAAAACAGTTTTCTGGCAATTTTGGCAATTTACTATTTTTAGCAGGTTTTAATTTCTGGGGCCATTTTGAGGGCCTAAATGAAGATTTTTTGAGATCGAGGTTCTCAATGATATGAAAAGGCATGATTGATCCCCCAAAATTAATCTCCTCGAATATACCTTTCCAACGAGCTATCATACACCTAAAATGGAGATCGTATGCAAAAGTTACGACCCCAAGAAGTTGATGTACTAACTTACCCAAATGGGGCCCACATGACTTTTGGCGCTTCATCTCCTAGGGTTAGGTTTTTGGATGTCTAGGATTTTTTTCATTCCTGTTTATTGTAAAAAGGCCTTCATATCCTCATTGTAATCATCTTCTTGCGATTGCGAGTAGCCGTCACATCTCTTCTCAGAGATAAGCTGCCACCATTCTAGTGAGTCTGTCACTTTGTATGTTTACAGTCTCTGTACATTTATTTCATTAATAGAAATCATGTATTACTGTATATCTGTGTTTATGGTTGCATCTTTGATACATTTCTATTATATTATTGGATATATTTGATATCTTTGTGCATTTCTTTATTATATCTCCGATCTCATTTTGTGCCGAAAATAATCCGGATCACAACGTGTAATTAATACATGAACATTGATCTTGATAAGTGATTAAGCACTCATTTGTCTTAGCACCTGGTCACCACCTAAGTTCATATGGAATAGAGGTCCCGAAGTGTTTCTATGCAAAATTTAACACACAGAGTAAGAATTTTATCTCGATCAAGAGGGAACATTGAACCAGATAGGATCTGGATTTTGCCCTGATTGAATAAGGTAAAAAGATCAAATATGATCAGTTGAATAACTGGGGGCGCAACAAAATCTTAATAAGGAAATAAAAAGGCATGGTATCGACTTAAAATAAATTGATCCATAAATATGATCGATTTATGAAAAGCACTCTCACCAAATTGAAAATCCTTCACGATAACGTTTGAATGATATTAGATAATTTTTCTTATTATTGTTAATTTAAATGAAGAGGTGCAATGGTCCAAACAAAGGGACACAATGTTTCATAGTTCACAATATTTGGAAGACTATATGAACGAGAAAGAGTGGTGAGAAGAAGGTGTCTCTGTATTCCAGATCAGAAGATTAAAAAAAAAGTAGAGTCCAAGAAGAAGAATTGATGATTCTTATGAAGTGAGGGTTGAAGGAAGGAGCACAGAAGGATTCATATCCTTTGCTAAGTAAAGTGTTATTTAAGGGAGTTGGTTCTTCCTAGGGTTGGTGCCCTAAATAAAAGGGAGTTGGTGCTTACTGGGGTTTGTGCCCTAAAGACAAGGGAGTTGGTGCATCCTAGGGTTGGTGTGCTAAAGACAAGGGAGTTGGTGCTTCCTAGGGTTGGCGCCCTGAAGAAGGGGATTTGTGTCTCCTAGAGTTGGTTCTCTAAAAAGGATTGGTTTCCTTCACTATTCTTCATAAAAACCTTGTAATTCCTATTAATTATATTTATATAATTGATTTTACATACAATTCCATTGTTGATCTATTGTGGTAATTAACAAAATATAAAAGTAATTGCTAATTTTTGAAAAAGGGTAATATTGATTCACCCCCCCCTCTCAGTATTCCAACAAGTGGTATCAGAGTGGGTGCCTTCATCACTGTCTAAGAACTGGAAGGTAGATCCTAAAGATGGATCAGCAAGAGGGAATGTCTAACAACAAAGCACCATCGTTCAATGGAGGTGGCTATGCTCTATGGAAAATAAGAATGAAAATCTTCATGCTGGCTCTTGGTTTTGATATCTGGAAATCTATTGTATATGGTTACACTGCACCAACTACTCCACCCATAGATGATGCAACAAATAAAATCTGCAATGACAACTCAAGAGAAGTTAATGCAATTCTAGGAGGGTTGACAAATTATATATGTGTGAAGGTTATGCATTGTAATTCAGCCAAAAAAATATGGGACAAATTGGAGGTTGTATATGAAGGAGATAACAAAGTTAGGGAAGCCAAACTACATACATATAGAACTCAGTTTGAAAATCTGAAAATGAAAGAAGAAGAGAACATTGTTGAATACTTTCATAGGGTAGATGAAGTGGTTAATTCAATCAGAGCATCGGGAGAATAACTTACATATAAACATATTGTGCAAAATATACTAAGGTCATTACCTATGAGATATGATTCCAAGATTTATACAATTGAATATAGGTCTGAACTTGACACACTCACAGTTGATCATCTTCATGGAATTTTTACAGTATATGAAATGAGAACATGGAATGATAAATCATCAATAAGAGAAACAACCTTTAAGGCATCTAACGAAAAAAAGAAACATGAGCATATGTCTCATGAAGATCAATCAGACATATCAGATGTAGAAGAGGCCAACTTTATAAAAACACTCCAAAAAGGATTTGGAACATATAAAAGAAAGTTACCTTTCAAATGTTTCAACTGTGGAAGAATTGGACACTTTTCTAACAAATGTCCCTATCCCATGCAAGAGGAAATTGATGAAGAAGTTCACAACCAGAAAAATCAATACAAGAAGAAATTTTATAAGAAAAGAAAAAATTCTACTCTAAAGAAGACAATAGATCATCAGAAGAAAATGAAGAAGAGGAATCGAATCTTCTATTCATGGGAATAAAAACTCAAGACAATAATAGTTCGAAAGATGAAGAAGAAGTGAACTTCGAAGAAAAATTCCTTCGTGTAATTGAAGAACTAAGAAAAACTAAAAAACAAAATAGGTTATTTAGGGCACAACTTCAAAAATTTGAAGAATCACATCAATAAAGAGAAATAAATGAATCATGAACCTTCAACTAATCATAATAGATCATTTGTGATTTGAAGTCCCAACTCATTGAAGCTAAAAGAATTGAAGAAGTCATTTCAAAACAACTCAATTATAGAAAACAAGTATGTGAGAAACTAGAAGCTGAGATTGAGCTGCTAAAAGGTGAACTTGAGAAAGGAAATAAGGGATCAAAATTTGAAAATAGTTCAAATATATTGGATGAAATTATTAGTAGTCAGAGGTCACCAAACAACCAGACTGGTTTGGGATACACCCAAAACTCAACCTCTACATCACAAGGATCTGTCAAAAGACCAATCAGTTATGCAGATGCTCTTAAAGTCCCCTTAAGAAGAGAAGATAATAAGGCAAGAATGATTCCATTGAAGACAATCCAAAATAAACAGAAATTGACACTTCCTACTAGATTAAAAGATGACAAGAAAAATACAATCATAGGAAGGAATCCCTATAATAAATATCTATTTATTGGATATTGTTACTCTTGCAATAATTTTGGACATAAGGCAGTACACTGCAAAGCTTATGGACAATGCAATCGTAGAAATGTTCAAAGATATAGAAATAATAAGGATAATGAAAAAAAAAAGAAACTATAACTCGTTCTCTCCTTTACAACACTACAATATTGAATGTTACAAATGCAACAACTATGGTCATAAAACTAGTGAATGTAGATTTCCAAAATATGATAAAACGAAAAATATTCCCAATAATCAAAAAGTTTGGAAGAAAAAGAAAACATAGTGCAATGTATCCTTATATGTGAGAAATCAAGGATGTCAGTGGTATATATACAATGGATGTTTCAAACACATGATTGGATATCAAATAAAATTTCTCAAGCTGAACACAGAAGGAAAAGGAAAAGTGACTTTTGGAGACAATATGTCAACCAAAATACTGGGAAAAGGCATTATTAGTTTAGGAAATAATAAAACCAAAGAAGAAGATGTAATTCTAGTAGAAAATCTCAAACCAAATCACCTAAGTGTAAGTCATACGTGTGATCAAGGTCACATACTTACTTTTGATTCTCAGAAATGTGAGATCAGAAAAAAGGACATTGGAAAGCTTGTGGAATTTGCACCACAAACGTCTAGCAATGTGCACATCCTTAATATAGATGACGAAGAAACATGTTGTTTAACACACGTAGATGAAATATGACTATGGCATAGAAGGTTGGGACATTTAATATTTGATAACTTGATCAAATCCAATGAGAAAAAGGCAGTTAGGGACTTGCCAAAACTGATTAAGCCTTCATATTCTATTTGTAAACATTGTCAAATAAGAAAGAAAACAAGAGTTAGGTTCAAAACAAAAGAGCATTCCACAAAAAAACCATTAGAACTTATTCACATAGATCTATGTGAACCTACCAGAACTAAAACTACTTATGGTGAAAAATATTTTGTGTTGATTGTTGATGATTACACAAGATTAACCTGGGTATACTTTCTAAAAGAAAAATCAAAAGCCTTTGAAAAATTCAAAAAATTCAAATCCCTTGTAGAAAATGAAACAGATCTCAAAATTAAATGTTCGAGGTCACACAATGGAGGATAATTCACCTCTAAAGAGTTCATTCAATTCTATGAAAATCATGTTATCAAAAGACAGTTTTCATCCCCTAGGACTCCCAACAGAATGGAGTGGTAGAAAGGAAAAACAAAACAATTCAAGAAGATGCAAGAACCATGTTAAATGAAGCCAAGCTTCCAAACAAATTATAGAGAGATGCAATCTACACAATAGTCCACATACTTAACAGATCTTAGTTGAGACCCAACCATGACAAAACCCCTTATGAACTATGGCTTGAGAGGCCAACATTTGTAAAACACTTTAGAACTTTTGGAAGTAAATGTTACATTAAGAATGCTGAAGATAACTTAGGAAAGTTTGATCCAAGATCTGATGAGGGAATATTTTTAGGATATTCATCTAATAATAAATCATATAGATGTTATAATCTTAGACTACTAAATATAGTGGAAAGTGCCAATGTAAAGATAGATGACCTAAAAAAGGGCATATCCCAAGAGATTGATACAAAATCTCAACAAGAAGATGATGCTGTAAAATCTCAACAAGAAGATGATAATGTAGAATATCAACAAGAATATAATGATAATGAACCAAAGGAAATTGAACCATATACTTATGAATAAGACAATTAATAAATTCCCTTTCCAAAATCTCCATCAAAAAAGAGTTCAAAAGAATAATTCTGAAAGTCAAATTATTGGAAATAAAAATGCAGGAGTGGAAACGAGAAGGATACTTTATTTTGAATCAAAACAAGAAATGTTATCCCTGATAGAACCTAAGTCATTTATATAAGCTAGAAAAATTAAATATTGGATAGAAGAAATGAATGATGAACTAGACCAAAGAGAAAAGAACCAGACCTGGGAACTAGTTCCAAGACCCAAGGATAAGAATGCGATAGGAACCAAATGGATCTTAAAAAAAAAACTAAATGAAAATGGGGAGAATATAAAGAACAAAGCCATATTAGTTTGCAAATGATATTCCCAGGTGGAAGGTATTGATTTTGAAGAGACTTTCACTCCAGTTGCAAGACTTGAGGCCATCAGAAAGTTCCTGCCATTTCCATGCTTCAAAAATTTCAAAATCTATCAGATGGATGTCAAGTCATAATTCCTTAATGGAACACTAGAAGAAGAAGTCTATGTTGAGAAACCAGAAGGACTCATGTTAACATAAAATTAGGACTATATGTGCAAGATGAAAAAGTCCCTTTATGGTCCTAAACAAGCCCCCAGAGCATGGTTCTCAAGGCTTGATCAATACCTACAAAAACAAGGATATAAGAGAAGGACTACTGGTAACAACTTATACATCAAAATTGAGGATCAAAAAATGATTGTTGTGGTGGTATATGTAGATGACATCATATTTGGGAGTAATCTGACTACACTAAGAAGAAAGTTTACAACCAAAATTCAAGAATAATTTGAAATGTCTATGTTGGGAGAACTATCATTTTTCTTAGGTTTACAAGTGAATCAAATGGAAAATGGAATATTCATTTCCAAAACCAAATATATCAAGGAAATACTAAAGAAATTCCAAATGGAAGACAATAAACCTATGAGTACTCCCATGGTCACTAGATGTAAACTAATCCTAGAAGATGATTCACCAAAAGTGAACCAAACGATGGATAGATCAATGGTTGGAAGTTTTATCTATTCAACAACAACAAGACCCAACATCATGCAGTATGTAGGAATCGTGGGGAGATTTCAATCTGCACCTAAATAAACTCACTTAGAAGCAGTAAATATAGTATTCATATATCTTAAAGGTACCCTAGAGCTTGGAGTATGGTATCCAAAAGATAATGACTTCAATCTAACTGCATACACTGATGCAGATTGGGATGGTAGTATAGATGATAGGAAAAGAACCAGTGGAGGAGAATTTTTCTTAGAAAAATGTCTGGTAGCATGGTTAAGAAAGAAGTAAACATCCACATCACTTTCTACAGCTGAGGAGGAATACATTTTTGTTGCATCCTGTTGCACACAATTTCTTTGGATGATTTGAACATTAGAATATTTAGAGATAAGATATGATAATCCCATTACTATTAAATGTGATAAAACTAGTGCCATAAGAATATCTAAAAATCCAGTAATGCATTCTAAAACCAAACACATCCCAATTAAATACCATTTTTTAAGAGATCAGGTTACCTAAAAAGTGGTTAAAATAGTGTATGTAGACACCAAATAACAAATTGCAGACATAATCACAAAACCTTTGCCCAAGAGTACTTTTGAAAATATTCTACATAAATTAGGAGTAATTCAAAAACCTCAATAAAAATAAAAAAAACATAAAAATCATATCAGAAGGATAACATGGTCAGGGGGAGAATTTCTACAGGGGGAGCGAAGAAATATCCCCTCTTTCATTGTTGTCAAAGGGGGAGGAAATTGATAAGAGAAGAAATTTCAAAAAGAAAAAAGGTTTCCATCAATGCCAAAGGGGGAGAATGTTGGACATATTGGTATGATATTGTCATTGATGTCAGATAACGAGTAAGAGAACATTAACCTGAAGCTCAGAAGGGAGAATGAACTGTCGAAATGCTATCGAGATTGAAATCCCCATAGTGAAACTCCAAAAGAATCGAGGAGGAATCTAGTCCGCTGATGTACGCTGATGTAGTTTTTGGGACAAATTTTGATCGTCGGATCATAGAAGGAAACTTGCATAAAGAAGAGGATAATCATGATCGTCTGTTGAAGATTCAGGACAATCCAGGACCATCAGATCAAGATGAAGCCAGAAGCTAGGAGAAATTAAATCCCAACCATCATATCGGGATAAATAAACCTTAATTGTTAGATCATGGTTGCGTAGTAGCAGTCAACTCTGGTGTTGACCACTCCGGAGAAAAGGAGTCAAGAACAAGTAAATTTATCTAAAGGCCAAAGCCCCAGAGTCACAAACTCCCATCAATTTTCGGATCATGAAATCCCCTCAACCATTGATATATTCATATCTCATCAAGAAAGGAGATGGTCAACTCCCAGGATGACTACTCCGACGGAAATGAGTCTAGAATAGGTAAAAATACCCAAAGGACGGAGCCTTGAATTCCCAAAGTAAATGAGGGCCATCAGATTTGGACAATGCATGATGACCTTTGGATTAGGATAGGTAGGTCCAATTATGTTCAACTTCGGCGCTGACCACTTCGAAGAAAAAATTTTTAGAACATGTAAGTTCACCCGAAGGCTAGAGCTCTGAAGTCATGAAGTAAGACATGTGGCACACACATTGAGATCCCACGTCATCATAGTCCACATCATCAAGACCACATCGCCAAGGACACATGGTGCATTCAGATAGTGACAAGTGTCAAGGTCCAGTTGACATTTTAGATATACGTAAGTCGTAAATATAAGTGACACATGGCATACACTCGGCCAGTGCCACATCAGTAGTGACGTCATCAAGCTACGACACTCCAGGAATTGCTCGAAGGCCGAAGTCATTCTTGACCATTGATCAAGCATGGGTAAATCACGAGCATAGGATAAGCAAGGCCAAAGGCCCGAGATATCGAATATCTGAATTCCCGACAAATGTTGGATCATGTTAATATTTTTGGGGTAAAGAAGGATCGTTAGATGAATTCAAGTTACTCAAGGTTTATACTTCAGGGAATCTCACTCCGGAAGAATTGGGAAGTGGGAAAAATTGAATTTCCTGAAGTCCCGAAGGGAGAAATGAATCTAGACCGTTGATATGGAACTGATCACAGTCATTGGATCAAGGATTCAGATGGACATATGATTGTTAGATCAAAATTTAGTGGAAAGATAACGTAAGCACTTCCTTTTTGACCACTTTGACGCTAACCAACTCTAGTGAAAATTGGAGAATAAATTACCTGGACTTCTGAAGATCTGGAGTCCCAAAATCCTGAAATAAATAATGGTCTTCCATCTCAACCTTTGATTAAGTCATAGTCGTTGGATTAATCAGTAAACAAATAAGTAAGGATTGGAGCTAGACCATTGATTTGGTTCTGGGAATCACACCAACCTTCATATTAACCCTTGTGAGAGGTAACCACTTTGGGAAGTTGAAACTTCAGAATATTGGATGATTCTAAGAGAGAAATCACCCGAAGGAAAAAATTCAGAGGAATAGGTTTCATCCCCCGATCATGAGTTACGAACACATAAGCTATGAGGCACTGTGAACATCACTTAAATTAATAATCCCATGGTCCTAGCCTCTGGACTTGTGAATATTATTAGAGCAGGGAAGTGTTGATGAGAAATCCTATGGTATTTTCTCCGAAGGAGTTGGAAAGATGTAAAAGTTAGAGTCTCGAAGCTTCGAAATCCTGAAGTAAATGAGAACTGTCCACTCAACTGTAGATTAAGTCATGGTCGTTGATTTGTTTGAAACCTATGGAAAATCTAGGATCGTCCAGCTAATGGAAGAACGAATATCGACCATCCAATCTACTTCGAAGAAATGTACTCCGAGAGGATTGAATGATTTCAAAGCCTGGAAGTCCCGAACGCCGAAGTTACAAAGTAATGACAATCTTCCATCTCAACGTGCAATTAATACATGAACGTTGATATTGATAAGTGATTAAGCACTTGTTTGGCTTAGTTCCTGGTCAACACCTGTGGTCATATGGAACAGAGGTCTCGAAGTGTTTCTGTGCGAAATTTAACACACAGAGTAAGAATTTTATCTCGCTCAAGAGGGAACATTGAACCAGATAAGATATAGATTTTTCCCTGATTGATATTAAGTGATCACATACATCCAATGAATTGGAGAGCTAATAGAAAAGCTCAAATATGATCTATTGAAGAACTGGGGATGCAACATAAGATTAATAAGGAAATAAAAATGCATGGGATCAAGTGAAAAGAAATCGATCTATAACTGTGATCGATTTATGGAAAACACTCTCACCATATTGAAAAGCCTTCACGATAATGTTTGAATGATATTAGAGAAAAAAACATGTTATTATTGTTAATTTAAATGAAGAGGTGCAATGGTCCAAACAAAGGGACACGATTCTTCATAGTTCACAACAGTTGGAAGCTATATAAATGAGAAAGAGTGGTGAGAAGAAGTTGTCTCTATAGTTCAGATCAGAAGATCAAACCATAAGCATAATTCAAGAAGAAGAATTGATGATTCTTATGAAGTGAGGGTGAAAGGGAGGATCATGGAAGGATTCATATACTTTGCTAAGTAAAGTGTAATTTAAGGGAGTTGGTGCTCTAAATACAAGGGATTTGGTGCTTCCTAGGGTTGGTTCCCTAAAGACAAGGGAGTTGGTGTTTCCTAGGGTTGGTTCCCTAAAGACAAGGGAGTTGGTGCTTCCTAGGGTTGGTTCCCTAAAGATAAGGGATTTGGTGCTTCCTAGGGTTGGTGCCCTGAAGAAGGGGATTTGTGTCTCCTAGAGTTGGTTCTCTAAAAAGGATTGGTTTCCTTCACTATTCTTCATAAAAACCTTGTAATTCCTATTAATTATATTTATATAATTGATTTTACATACAAGTCCATTGTTGATCTGTTGTGGTAATTGAAAATATATATAAGTAATTGATAATTGTTGAAAAAGGATAATACTGATTCACCCCCCCCCCCTCCCCCTCTCAGTATTCCAACAGGTAGTGAAGGTGGATTAAATCCTGGAAAAAGATGAGAGATATTAGAAAGGTATTGTGGGTACGTAGGAAAAGATGGTGGCTACAAAGGGCCATTCCCATAGGAAGTTCCCCTCCATCTTTTTTTCCAAGGATGGCCTTGGGTTTGTTGAGGTGTCCACTGGGAATAAGGCATCAGAGGGACCCATTTGTGTTGTGGGCATTGCATGGAGGGATATGGGAACATGTTAGGGTTTTGTTGCCTCCATAGTCTCTTAGGGGAATATGATGTGTCTTGGGGCTCTATTCCTACCTTATAGATATCCTAAAGGCCAGGAAGTGAAGGGAACCTCTCAGCAGGATGATCCTCCATAAAAATTCCACAAACTTCTATGACATTAATAGGGAACTCCTTCTCAGGATGTCTCTTCCTACACAAAGGACAAAAAATTGCCAAGGAAACATTCTCTTCCTCTTGTTTCCTCTTTATTTTAAGGGTATCCAATTAGATGTTGATTTTATTTAGGATATCTGTTTTGAAATTCTCTATCATATTTTCTAGTTCCATTCTTGTGACACCTCCTGTAGCAGGTTTAGAAATTATGTTTACACGGTCTCTTGAACTTTTCCCAGTTTTGGCTTGACTACGAGAGTACTTTTTACAATACTCGACAATCTCAGCAAATGGTTTTTGGTATACATTCCCAGAGCTCACGAGGTTCAACACTTCTATATAGTCATCCCCTACACCCTTCATAAAAATAGTCCTGACCATGGTTGTGTCAAGGGAAAATTGTTTGGTCTTTTGGTAGTTATAGAGGAACCTTTCCAAGTAATCCTCTAGATTTTCTCCTCAGATTGTTGCATCTTGAATATTCCATTCCTAGCATCTCTAGGTATACAAAAATCCTGATACTTTTGGAGAAATGTTTCCTTCATTTCATCTCAAGACAAAATACTATATTCCCCTAAACTCATGAACCGTCTTAGTGCTGAGTCTTTTAGTGTAGCTAGAAATAATTTTAATTTTTGAGAATTGTCTATGTAATTATAACTTCTGCATAATATATCAAAATCAAACATAAATGAATCAGGTTCCTCAGATGACATACCGTGAAAGTGAGGCAGTGATTATAACAAAATATTCTTCATAGTGTCATCTCTGGTAATGTTCAGTATCGGAAATCCAAATGTCTTTGTCTCATTGTTTTCATTCCCTTCTTCATATGACATATTTACGAACAACGATTTATAGGTTGCAGGTGATGTTTCCCCACTAGGTGATGGTTCAACCACTAGATTATCTGGGATATTTAAGTTTTCCAATACTTTATGTAATGCTCCAACTACATATTTAGCCTCTTCTACCACTACTTATGTTTCCTTTCCAATTTCTTCTTCTGATTGGGTCGACACTGCTTCTCCTGCTACTTGTTGTGATATGTTTCCAAATTTCACAGTAGCTTTAACTTCAAGGTATTTTATTGTATTTTCAATTAATTCTTTTGAACTTTCCCCTCTGAAAATTTTTCCTGCATAACGATCAACATAATTAGTGGGAGGGGTTTTCTTGGGCCATATAAATTTTCTAAAATTTTTTCTGCAATAAATATGTCTTTACTATCCCTAAGTATACTCATATAAAAGAAAAATATCTAATGCTAACAAAACACAAGTTCTAAATACTAAAGGGAAGAGGACAATTTATCTTTGGATAAACCCCACCAAAGTGGATTCGTAGGTTCTTACCTCTCGTATTACCATCTTCTCTTGTCATCCTTAAAACCAATCCAAATCCATTAAAACAATCTACTTCAAACACTACCTATTAGCATTTACAACTCCCCGACAATGACGCCAAAATGTTGGTGCAATTATATGTATAATATATTTCCAATCATTAATATGTCAACCAGGATTCCTAATCAACAGAGTTGTTACACCATATTTGCTGAAAACAAATACTTTAACTATGTGTAGTGAGTATAGTGGGAATTAAAGCGTTTTCAGATACACATTATGTTTTACCGAAACTCTAATCACAATCCTTAGCCTGAAATCCAATAGAAAAAATATATAAAAGTGAATTTCCTAATCACTATGTAACTAAATATTTCTAGTCTATACTTCACACACTCTACAATATTCAAATGCACTCTAGAGACTATTCTACTTCAACAAATAACTAGTACAAAAAACAATGTTTCTCATTTACTGGCTCATGAAATACAAAAGATGGAATCCTATCTTGTTTCTGTAATGACACACTTAACTAAGAAATCCCCATTTGATTCTTCACATAGTCTTTCAAAATCAATTAATGCAACACAAATGGAAATTTAATACAATCTCACAATCTCACAATTCTAGAATATCACTTCATTTCTACACAGGGAGCAGAGGTCTCATTGAGACATTCCATTTACTGGTTGTTGTAATATGAAGTATGGATTCTTGAGCTATTCATGTACTAACACACTTTTCAATTCATAATATATTCTAAGAGAATGATTCCCTTCCTAATAACACTGATTCAGTAAACGATCACACTTCAGAAATATCTGCAACTATTTCAACTTTACCAATTACCAAAAATTAAACTAAATAAAATTCCTATGGTTATGGTGAACCAAAATGATCACACTCATGATAGAATAATATAATTCATGCCTTTCTCACACTTAACAACTATACTATATTTAAATCAAACAAGAAACTGAATTAGGAAAGATAATACTAGGTATTGAATGAATAACTAGCAGGTACAATCATAGATCAGTACCAGATCACAATAAACGAGTACATGAATAAAATCTACACTAAAATTTACAATAATCTCACTGAGTTGGACTGGTGGGCCCTTGCCAATGCCAACAGGGAATCTTAAAAAGAACTCACATAATGATAGATTCTAAGGGATGCACAAGATCAACAAATTCAACTTCATATTAACCTTCAACAAATGAGTTTACAGAAAAGATGTGTTCATAATGAAAATATGACAACATAACAATATTCGACTCCTTAAGTCACTTACAGGCCCTCTTTATAAGATAAACAACTTTATACAATCGAGTTAACAAATAACTCAATAATAAATGTATCAAATCTCAGTTTAGTGGTATATGAATTTTCTTGTTTTAAAGTTCCTTCATCCTCATGACACGAAGTGCATGAGGATGAAGGAATATCGTATAGACTTAGAATATATGATCTCATTCACCAAATGACTCCTCAAACTCATTCAAATATCCATTCATCTGATCACGTCCAAATTTTTAGGTACAGGTACCAGATGGATTCTGATACAGGTACTAGATGGTTTCTAGAATGTTTTGGTGTAGGTACCAGATGAATTCTAGAATGTTCTGGTGCAGGTACTGAAAGAATTCCATTGCGAGTACCAGATGACCTGGAGCATTTTCTTAGAACTCTATCTTAATATGATTTCCACAAGTCTATTATATAGAATAAATCACATAGATAATTATTCTAACTATCAATAAACCATGAAAATCATAGGCTAAATGTTTATTACCTCATGTACACCAAGAAATAGTTAAATGAGTGTATCATTGGGAAAAATAAGTGTATTAATCATGTTTTTAAGGCAACATAATCGATATAGGGCACAACATTAAGGTGACTGTGGATGTCAAAAAGAAGACCCAACATGAGTTTGTCCCCTTTAAGAGGCTTCACACTCATTCTTCTCTCTCATTCTCAAGGCGTGGAGTTATTTCTCTTTCCATTTTTATGCAATTTGGGTGTTTGGTGTATAAAACAATCAAACCTTAATAAAGGAAAGGAATTACTTGGTTTTCTTTAGAATTTTATTTATGTGCTTGAAAATATTTAATAGAAGCATTCCTAAATCAATATAGTTTTGATGAGTTAAAAGGTTAGGAAGGTCGATATTGTAACAAATATTATGTAATTGCGGTTTAATGTGGGTGGATGCGAGACATTCTATGAATAATTTTTTTTCATATAAAACCCTCTTAGTGTCACAAATATGACAAATTCTTTTGACCCTTGACATTTTGGGAATCTTCCAACACCTTGTTTCACTATGGAGCTTGTGAGAGTTTTTTCTTATTTTAGCAATGTTGATTTCTTCTTTACACTAGTCAAAACAAGGAGATACTTTCAATCTTCTAGATTAAGGTTGATCACCTCCTTATAGTATCTTAATTTTATTTTAACCTCTAGTTATTTATCACACCACAATTTCTTCATAAATTTAGATGTAATAATATTTTTAATATTATTGTTATCCTATAGAGTGATCTCTTCCTTGATTCCCCAATGATTTATCCAAGACTTGGCCTCTTTATGACAAACCCGCTTGAGTCATAGATCATTTTGACTGGAGTTTGAAGCAATCTTAGGAATCCTCTTGTCTTCCATAAAGTTTATTTTGTTCTTGTACATTAGGTTCCTTGTTCTCTTAATGGGGAAAATAATTCATTCTATGAATAGGATATGGTGTATTGTCTTTAATTTTGAGATTATAATTTATAAACCAATTTTGATTCTCTTTATCTTTTTCATGATTCTCTAGAGGTGTTGCAGCCCCAAACTTCACAACCATATAAGCTAACAAGAGTGACGAGAGGCTAAAAGAGGAGTTTCTTCTTATCCCATAGCTGAAGGTCTGTTGATTTACAATTGTTTTCAAGTGCATAATAATATTCCCACCCTATGTATATGTACAATGCTTTTATTTTATTATTTTATGAATTTTAATGAACTAGAGTTGTTAATTCATAGGATTTATTTTAATGAATTAAAATCAGCCAATTTTTGTCTCAACCAATGGGTATATAATCATGTCAGCACCAAACATAAATAAAAACTACTAAAATTTAGGTGTTTCGATTACATAAATATGTTATCTCCAATATATTCATTGTTTTCGTTTGATAACTTCAATGACTACATAACTAATATACAAAAATATTTATAGTGAACTTAGACGACTATACTACTATAGTGAACATAGTCGACTATGATTGTGATTAGTGATTTATTCTATTTGTTAATATTATTAATAAATTATTATGATTATTAACTATAATAATTAGTATTAATTATTAAATTATCATGCAATGTCACTCTTTTCACTAGACTTGTTGGTACTTGATATTATTATT